>JAJJMA010232385.1:0-14417 GCA_023529015.1 Papaver nudicaule
ATAATTATAATAAGCCATGTTACATGGCATAATAATCTTATTGGGAAGTTAGGCATAGGGCGCAAAAGATAAGCCATAACATTTATGTTATTTTCGGATTTCTGCACAGCTTGCACGTCATCCATTCATAAAATCACCCAGACCAGCCCATAATCGATAAAATTCCGAATTTTTAGTATGTTATAGGAAACTCACAGAGGAAAAACTTTCGTGAAGGAAGCGCCTCCTAATTCTTCACGGATTGGGCTGTAAAAATCGCCCAATGAAGAAATACGTGAGCTGCCAGATTTCCGAACTCAATTAGGAAACTAGAGTATTATGGACTCAATAAAATCCATAATCCTCTAGGACTTGGATCAGTAGGATCCATAAATAGAGGGGAGGCTAGGAAAAGATATACTCTAGCTCTAAGAAGGCAAGGATAGCCGTGAGGGGAAGAGGATGATCATGGACCTCCATGAATACAAGCGAGGGGAAACAATAAGGCCCCCACGAATCAGGCGAGAGCCAACTATAAGGCCCCCATAAATTAGGCTAAGCATGGTTATGAGGCCTCCAGTATTTGGCCAAGGCATAACCTCGGGCCTTCAAGAGTTTGGCCAAGGCACGGCCATGGGGCTCCAAAGAACGACCTAAGGCATGGCCGTGGACATCCACAACTAAAGGAAGGGAAGGATGCGTGGGCATCCAAAACTAAGGCAAGGGGTGGCGCAAGGGCCCCCAAATAGTTGAGCAAGGGTGATGCCATGGGCATCCAAATATTAAGGCGAGCTATAAATATGACATTAGTTTGATTTATAATGTTTATAATGTTTGATATGAATCAAATATCTTTAGTTTTGGCATTTTTTTAGTAATTTTTAATTAACATTTAGCCGGATTTAGAAAAAAAAAAAAAAACAAACAGAGAATCCAATTTCTTTGGTTCTTACCTTAAACTCATCTTTAATTATATTCGGTAAGAATTTTGGTGCTTCTAAACCATTTCATAGTTAGGTTTAGGTATTTGATTTGTTACCGTAAAAATCAAAAGTAAAATAAAAAAGATATCAATATTTTTTATATTATTACATTATGAAATGAAATACTCTTAACTCTTTACTATTTCCCATCCAATAAAAAAAAAAGTTTTTCCACTTGATGGTTTGATTTGTTTATCAATCGCAAGATACGAAAGATCTTTTGTATCAATTTGATTACTAATTGAATATATCTACTTCCTATCTTAGTATTTTTATTCATGTGGGTCTCAGTATCCATACTGGTCCAGGCTTCAATATCGATCTTCTTTATAAGACAAAAAGAAACGATTCTCCAATCAAAATATTTTTATCCATATTTTTATCCGTATCAACAATACAATCTTCTCGGAGAGAATGAAGATTTCGGGTATGTCCAACCAAATTAACGTTTCTTTTATGAACAACATATCCAAATGCAGATATTATGCCCAACGAAATTAACGTTTCCTTTTATGAACAACAAAAATGTACGTATTGGGACTCCTAATTGTCCCACTATGAAATAGCCTGTGCCGTTACGGCACGGGTCACTCCCTAGTTCGAAATATAGCGCTTACCAAATATGCTCCCTCGGAAAGAGCTCAATTCGAAAACGTGTCCTTAGTTTCGAAAATCTCCTTAGATATTATTACTTCCAAATGCCGTCAGCAGCTTTAATAATGTCGATATTACTTCCTTGGTATTGCTGGGCTAACCAGACGAACCTAGGTGGAAGTGGAATCTGGTCCAATGTGGTTCAACGTTCCGCATAAACGTATCATAACAGACGTGGACAAGCCTTGTGTGTTAAGCTTAAGTGAACACATAGGTTCAGACATTCTGAATCACGCAAATAGATATACCATTGGAAGTACGGTGCGAGATTCCACGAGTAACTAGCAAAATGTTAAATCTCCTAAATTCTTGATTCCAATATAGATGTCACGTTAATGATATCCAAGAATTCAAATCAAAACATCAAATGAATATTTGATCGAGGTAGTAAATCTTACGAAGATTTTAATCACGTACAGTATTGATCAGAAATCATGTGTCTACTTAATTAAAGCGACTAACCATATTTTTGATGATGACTCAATCTCACTTAGTTGTACATTGAAGATGAAAGAATTCAAACTTCAAACCGAGAATATCAAACTCATTAATTCGTTGAAGCACAAATCAAAAAGGTAGAGTTTGAACTTCGAAGTTACGCATTCTGAGGCTTGGTTTCGAAATCTAGATTCTGTTTAAGGTTTCGAAACGTACATCTGTTTTGGCAGAAACCAAATTAAGGTTTTGGAACCTAAAGTTCATTATATGACCAGAACCATATTAAGGTTCCCAAATCAAGTTTCCACATAACGAAACCTAAGGCTTGGTTTCGAAATCTAGATTTTGTTTAACGAAACCTTGGTTAAGGTTTCGAAACAAGAAACACATATTAAATTCTCCACAAATGTTTGGTGTCGTACTTGAGAGTCCATGTGGTCGAGAACCGTTTTAGCATCAGACCTTTTTAGCCTCGACGCAAAGGAATATATTTCCCGGTTTACATAAACCTTTAGGAAACCCCAGGGTCTTTTCGACTTTTTAGAACTCACATGGTCAAGACACATTGGCCTCGATTCTCAAGTCACTGTAAGCCAACAAACATAATTACAAATCTGTGTTATCTCATTGGTCACAATATTTAAGTTTCGGACCAATAACTTATGAATACGAAAACCAGATTACGGTTTCGAAATCAACGTTTAGTTTTACCAAAACCTACATTGAGGTTCGAACATTGAAAATTCATAAGTTGAGATACACAAATATGGTTTCAGAATACATAAGTGAGATATGACATACAAGATGTTCATATACAAAATAAAATGAATGATTCAGAACTTCAGAGTTCAGAGCCAAATCATGACGTCGTATTCGAATCTCAGAACATCAGTATTTCGAGTCTACACAACATAAGTATGAGTCACGATCTCTCTTACATTGGCTCATACAAGTATATGCAGTCAATCCGAAAGAGCCAAACTAGGTAAGAAGAGACACAATACTGTGATGGATCAAATCTCGTAGTACTACCGAGATAACATCACATTTCTATATCCAACTCGAAAAGGTTTTAGGAATAACCTTTATATTAACTTAGAGACGGAGAAGAAAAGAAAGATCTAAGCAATATTGGAACGTCATAACTACAACACTAAAACCGCAAGCGGTAAAGTGGAGTTATCATAAGACACACTGATCACAAGTGATCAAGTTGTAACGTAAAGCTCAAGCTGAGAGTTATGTTTATGTCTTTGGTAGCACAAGTGTAAAAGATAATGGAATCGCGTTATTTAGATTCACTAACTTGTTGAATGATGAAGCCGGATGTCTTCGTTTGATCTTCAGTCTTTCTTCAACTCTTCAACTAGTGATTTTAAATCCTACCAAAATCTTCCACAACCTAAAGCTAACTCTCTCATGACTTCACCTAATTGTGTGTTGTTTAGCGGTCGAGTTTTGATCACTAAAGTTGACAACTAAGCTTGACATACCAACACTTAGTGAGGTTGACCGAGCCATGCTCTAACAGTCTCCCCCTTTGTCAATTTTAGTGACAAAAACTCTTTACATAGATGAATGAGAAATTTCAAACCTAAGTTCTACGCTTCGAGTTCTTCTACTTAGCTTGACAACACACCAATAGTACCTGCAAAATATGTCAGTCTGCAAACAATATATGTACTATTGAAAAATACTGATAACCAATACACTTACTCCCCCTAAATGTAAGTTCGGATGTCTATCAATCACCGACGTATTGTTATCACCTGTAGCACAATGCGAAAGTCTACAGTGCTAGTAACATCAAGTGTTACTCCCCCTTAGTTCATGCTTTCATTCATTTTTCAATATACGTGCATGCATTTTTCTCCCCATATGACACTGCTTTGTCAAAGACCAAGCACTGACCGAAGTCAAGCTATCAATATTTCTCCCCCTTTTTGTCAAAAATAATTGACAAAGGGTCTCGAAAATATCCGGGTACGAGATAAATGCTCAAGTTCAGAGAACTCGATTCAACATATAAGAATGATCGCAATCACACGGGTCGGCATTTCGACAAGTTACACAAAAAATAAATATATATGATAAGCTCAAGCAACCTGTCAGGAAATATAAAAGATATAAGCAGACATAAATTATATTCCTTGTATATTCCACAACCACGCTCTCCTAAAGATATATTCTATTAAGCACAAGTTCACAAAAGAACTCTCCCCCGTTGGTTGTCATTCCCTCGGACATGAGAACAACGGAACAGTCTTTGCCAGAGAAAGACTTAGATTTGGTTTTGGGTTTTCGAACACGTCCATAGTCATACTAGATTATACCAAAACCATTGATTTATGCGTATACTATAACTCCTAGTCGGAACGACACAAGGATATCCAATAGTATTGTGACTAGCATAAAATCCATATCCCCCTTACATAGTTATACTTATACCTTCAACAAAGTCGTTAGCAAAAACATAACAGCCACAAAAATAAGGAGGCCAATGATATCAAGATATCAAAACAATTAAAGATCAGCTCCATAGGAGATAAAAAAATTATCTTGATAACCTGCAACATACATCCATAATAGATTCAGAAATATGAACTCAATGTTGCATTCGAAACTTGCGCACTATTTAGGTTTTTCTGATTTTCTAATTTTTATATTTTTCAGAAAAATTAAATGCGAAACATGTGTAAATAAACATTTAATATATTATTATCAACTAATCATGAACATAATCAAATCAATAAGAAAATACTAGTTCTTAATTTTTATTGCATCATAGTTTCGAGAACAATTATAGATTCATTTTGTTGCATCATGTTCATTCAGGATTATCCACAGAATTCTGAGCTTCAGTTTTAGCCTTGAACAATTCTCCAAAAAGACAGACTTCCTGATTCATAATTGTTTCTTGCATCTGAACAGTTTTAGTGAAACAATCAGCGAGAACACGCATATCAAGTTTGATTTTCTCCCATGCCGTAGCCGATTGTTCTACAAACATATTGTTTCTCTGTTCCAGTTCTTCCTTCTTTGCAGCATAGTATCTTTTTCTCTTGTTTCGACCAATAGGTTTCTTATCATCAAGAGATAGATCAGTGAGACCAATGGAGACAGATACAACATTAAGAGTATTAGAGGTTGAAGATACCAATTCCGGATTCATGGTAGACTTGAGAGAGATCTCATACACCATTTATACTTGTAGTATCAAAAATATATAAATATTTCCAGGAATATCTCAAAAGGATTTTTCGAAACTAATTAACAAATATTTTCGAACTTTATTTTAAGTACAAGATAAAAAAAAATCAAAACAATTTTTCCAAAAATAAATGATTCGAAGATATTTTTAACACAATTTTTTTTAAAACAAATAAAGAGAATTTCTTTATTAATTGTACAATTTTTTTTTAATTTTTTTTAAATCAATTAATTTTTGAGTTCGAAATACTTGTACTAGTTTCCCTTTTGAGTATGAGCATCTCACCTTCTATCTCACAAGAGTTGATAGATACTGCATCTGAGGATAGAACAGGGGATGAAGATACAAGATTTGTCGTTTTGAAAATGTTAAGGTCATCAATAAGTATATTGGTCTTCCTTTGTAACCATTTAGCATATTTTACTTTCTTTTTGAAGATTGTGCAATTGCTAAAGGTATGACAGTTTATTTTACAGAATAAGCAATATTGCTTTTCCGGATCGATAGAATCAAGCATAGGAGTATCCTCTTGATTACTTGAACAGTCATTGAATCTGCAGAAATAGGTACAGTATTACTAGATACAACGGCAGTAAATGCCAGGTTCGAAATCTCCTCATCATCGGTCTCATACGCATACGAAGATTCGTCCAATGTTACTGCCAGGGCTCGTCTTTTCAATGAATTCCCGAATCCCTGACATATATTTTTCATCTTGATTATTATCTCTTTATTTTAATTCTACATCAGTATCTTTAACACTCTCTGTGGGACAACCCGTATTTGCAGTTGTTTACATCCTCGACACTGTGCACTTGCGGTATTACAAGAGTCGGTTTTCCGACCGATCAAGTTTTTGGCGTTGTTGCCGGGGAGTGGCTTGAAGATACACTAGTGGAAAAGTGCATTATGGCTTTTTATCGAGATGATTCATCGTCGAAACAATCTTTGGGAGAATATATGTATGGTTCACGGCACAAGAAAATTCTGGAACAAAATCGTCTCAGGTATGGAAATCTTAATAAATGTTACTTTGAAACTGAAGATTATTCACATGAGTACCAAACCCAATATGACGGGGATAATTATTTATATGAAGTAGATGAGCAATCTCAGAATTGGGTGACGAATGATGTATCCAAACCTAGAGTTCGTAGTTTGGTTGGAAGAAACTTTACTTTTGTTTATGCAGACTACCCAACAATCCATATCTAAGTTATAGGAAACTACCTCACGGGCAATAGAAAATTTGGAACAACAAGTGGGTCAAATGTTTGAACAATTGGAAGAGGAAAGTCTCTTGTGTGGGAATGAAGAAAAATTGAATGATATAGCAAAAGAACCTTCACTGGAGTTTTTCAAGGATAATGAGGATCCGGAGATAATGATAGAGGAAGGTTTGTCTAACCCTTTTAACGAGTCTCTATTTAATAATGATCCTCCCAAACTATCTGAGTACCCAAAGAATTTTTTTATTATCAATACTGTGCATGCTGAACCAAGTGAGACATCTCCCGTCTTAAGAGAATCTCTATACTATGTTCTTTATCCACTTCCAAGTGCCGAAGAATCTAAGTGTGGGGGTGGCTCTTTTGTTTTGACGATTTATCACATCAAATGTACGCAATTGCTACTGGTTTTTTATTTATTTTTGTGGGTGGATCCACAACTTTTCAGATTGTTGATTTATGGTGAATCAATTTTTATTGGAATAAGGTTTTGTGGGGATACCTCTTGTAAGCCCTCACGAGACTATAACTCGTCCTCTGTAGACGTATAGGGGTTCAAAGGCTTGTTGCACATGCTCAGTGCAATCGTATGCTCGACGAAACTGAGTTAGGATTTTTATTTTATTTTATTTTGTTTTACTCGAGGACGAGCAAAATGTAAGTGTGGGGGTGTGATGAGCGCATAAAGATTACATATATACACTCATATCTGCACTAGCGAGAACTCGATATTTGATTAATAATATTGCTTTTAAGCATTTACAAGAAGATACAAGTGAATCCGACATTACGACAAAAAAGAATGCAAAAAGAAGCTAAAGAACAAGAATTACTGGAGGCGGGCCTTCTTCAATATAAACTACTACTGGGGGCAGGCTCGCTATGAGGATCCAGGTCGCTCGATTAAGGGTCACCCCCTTCTTTGTCTTAAAACTGACAATTTTACAGTCGAGTTTTCTTTCTGTTTAAGTTCAGAGAAGTTATTTCTGTACTGCGCACTTCTTGCCGCTGGGTAACCCAGGGGTAGGTGAGTGTGAACCAAGGATCAGGTTGGGTTTCGAAGACAAAACAAGGGACTCAGTGGTTCGAATCATGCACAGTCGAGTTCAGTTTTGGCCGAGAGAAACTAAGAAGAAATATGGTGTGCTGCCATTGATTTGGGTAATCATCAGTGAAGATTAAGAAGGTGGAAGAGCCTACATCATATTAGGACATGGGTTATTCTCGGAATTTAATTTGGAAGCAAAACTTGGCCAAGTGGGAAGCAAGGTTGCTGTTGTTTGCCATTGATTAACAGAGATAAACAGTGAGGATGAACGAATCTTCCAGAGATTTGTCCGAGTTTGTGAATGTGGTTATTTGATTGTTAACTATTGCAGGGAAGGACATAAAATGGTGCTCAGAAAATCACCAACAAGTCGCATCTGTATTGCCAGCAAAAATGCACAAGAGGTGTTTGTTGAAACTCTTGAACGACCAGTTCATGTTCAAGAAGGTAAGAATTAAGTTGGCATTTGGGTATTTCTTGAGTCCAGAAACAGGGAGGAAGATGATGTGCTTTCAGGTCTAGTTTTCTGCTTAAGGTCAGTTGGAAGAACTGGTGTTGTCGTGGATTTTGGCTGGGATTTTGAAGCAACTGGTGCTGCTGGCCATGGTTCTTGTGAATATTTGGCAAGGGTTAGAACGAGCAAGGGTTAGAAAGGTTTGTCTGTATTTCGGTGGTTGTTTGCTAAGGGTTTATGGTCATGAGTTGGGTGAGAACGAGATCATGCCAAGAGTTGAAGTGGTTCAGTGGAAAGGAACTAGTGCTGTCATGGTTGATGTTGGCTGAATTTGAGTCTGCATGAAGAATGGTTAGTAATACTTGGTGGACCTGAATAGTATGCTGGATTCGTGTGAGGCACTTGACAGAACTAGTGGTCTTACTTAGAGGCAGAGAAGGGGCCTAACTAATGAAGAGGATCTGTTCCCAATTCCGTTAGTCGACAGAAAACAAGAAGAGGAGAGGCGGTGATCCCATGCCTGTATAAAATGAGGTGTATTTCCAACAGAGAAAAGGGACCCATATAGGAGAAAATAGGGTTTTATTTACTTTGTTCTCTTCTTATCTATTTCATGGCTTTTGAGAAAGTCATAGCTTGCTAGACTTCTTGTTAGAGCTAGGGATGAAATTGTAGATGTCGATTTGCTTGTGTTTCTTGAATAAAGTCTATTTGTGCTTAATAAATAAAGTTTGAGTGTCTATATTGATGGTTTTCGATTCCTAACCCCTTCATGTTTTATGCCATGTATACTTCATAGTTTGGTATTGAAACGAAAACATTCTATCGATCTTGTTTATTATCGTTTTATGATTCTTCGTTGACTCTCTATGCCATGTATGTTGAGTGCTTTGAAAATCTATTTTTCGATCGAGACTAAAAATTTCTTTTGAAATCATATGAGACTTTTGTGAGAAAACACAATTAAATTTGTCTTTTCGTCTTTGCACTGAATTCCCGAATCCCTGACATATATTTTTCATCTTGATTATTATCTCTTTATTTTAATTCTACATCAGTATCTTTAACACTCTTGGAATGACCTCAACGGTGAACGCGTACATGTGTTGCTTAAGGCATTCCTGGGAACGAGCGGGTCTGTATGAACGCGTACATACGAGTTCACTGATTTCTCCTGAATTCTCCTGAACTCCAATTGACAGCTCTATGAACGCGTACATATAAGCCATGGAAAACTTCCACTTATCTTGAAGTTTTCGGTCTAGACATGATTAGTTTTCGGACTCGTCATTACTTGGCTCATGGAATTCAACCACTTAATCCAAGCGATGTTCAAACATGATTTGGACCAGAAGTCGCAAACCTTCAATCAAGGTTGAGTCCTCTTTAACTATTGGCCTTGTCCAAAGTTAGAAGAAGATTGAGAACGGGTATTCAAGCTATGGACTTTCCTAGTTCTGGAATTTTCTTGAGCCCTACTCAAGGTTGCTTAATTTTTAAGCAAAGCCTCCCTTGATGATCGCTATAAATAAATGACCTTCTGCAAGATACAATCTCAATCCTCTACACATCTGTGTATCCTTGCATAAAGGTTGGTCGTCTTCTCGAAGTCCTTTTGGACTACGACTATTGAAAGACTTCACTTGAGGATCGTGAAGCACAGGTCGGAAGTAAAATTCCTGATCCTGTATCTTGGGTCGATTGAATATTTTCAATCTTATCACGACCAAGGTTTGATAGAAACTTTATAAGGTAGATCTTGAATCGTAAACCCTAGAAGTTCCTTGACGCAAATTCACGAACTAGGTTTAATACTAAGTTCATCAAGCGTTAGGAGGTAAAGTTGTTTAGGTTAGATCAATAAGCCCTATTCGATTTCCATTAACCTTGACTTTAAGTCTAAAGGAAATCACAATCGTATTCTCGTTTAATTACTTGGATACTTTTAGGCGTCCGGTTAGAGGCAGGGTAGCGCTAGCCTTCACGAAGGGAAGTGGATCAACTCCTAGGCCTGTAAAGGACGTCAGCTAGGGGAATCAAGTACGTAGGTTTCTGCGTGAGCCAAGAGACGTAGGAGCACATTGGTAGCTGAATTTCTTGTAGGGTGAATTTAGTCTCGATACATTCCATTCCGAAGTCTGAGAGTAGGCTAGCGTCTGTATACCGTTCATACTAAGGGTGTTCACATCTGGACGAGGTCCCGGGGTTTTTCTGCTAGGTTTGCAGTTTCCTCGTTTACAAAATTCTGGTGTCTTGCATTACTTTCCCGTCCGCATTATATTATCTCTGATCTATATAATATAAGTAATTGGAAGTTTTTTTATTCATAACCTTTGAGGGAATCCATCTTTGTTGAGATCTACAAGTACCACGTTCTTGTTAGGTTTCGGTTCTCTGAACTATACTCAGGTTGTTGTTTGAATATTGATTTGTGAGATCGTTCAAATAACCGTAATCAACTAGGTTCACGAAACTAAAAGTTGGTGGTGTATCCCGGTATCCCCTCTTTTTCAGTTGGTATCAGAGCCGGCAAACACCTTGTAAGAGACGTAATTGTCTGTGTTTGACGCTTTCGTGAAATAGGAACACATATTATTCTGCTAATTTGAATGTTCCACCAGTATTTGATGGCACAAACTATCTATGGTGGAAATCTGCCATGCGTTCTTTTCTTCAATCACGAGACTATCATTGTTGGGTCTTTGTGCAAGATGGGTTCTCCGTACCCACTATCAAAATCGGTGATGTTGTAAAGGATAAAACTCCCTCACAATATTCCGATAAAGAAAGGAAAGATGTTGAGATAGATTCAGATGCGCTTAATGCGATCATCCATGCAGTTACCCCAGAACTTCAACATCATGTATATACATGTAGTACATCGAAGAAAGCTTGGGAAACTCTACAAACCATATTTGAAGGCAACACTTCAGAGAAAGAAGCTCGACTTCAAATTCTCTCATCAGATTGGGAAAACCTCCGTATGTCTGATGAAGAAACCTTTGAAGAATTTAATCACAAACTTACCGCAACTATTAATGTCTCGCAATCGCTTGGAAAAACAATTGAGGAAAGAGAAATTGTGAGAAAAATCTTTAGGTCTCTACCTTCAAAATATGACTCAGAAAAACATGCCATCCAAGAGTCATTTAGTTTTGATATAAAGAGAGGCGATCTTATTGCCAAACTCAAGATATTCGATCATGATCACAAGACTGAATCTAAGTCAGTGGCATTCAAAGCAAATCATGATCCTAATTTCACAATATCTAGCACCTCTTGGGCTGATGAATGTGATGATCAAGATAATCCTGACATAAATTCTACCTTGTCCTTGATTACTCAACAGATTAGAGAATTCTGAAGAACAAGTGGCACCGTTCCAAAGAACAGTTCGAGAATTCACAATCTCTAAAGAAAACTGAGGACGTTCTAGAGGAAGAAATCCAATGCTACAAGTGTTGTGGATATGGACATATGATGAAAGAATGTCCAAGCAAGGAATACCATAACTCTCTCATGGATACTCTCAATGAAATGCCTAATGAACATCTCTTCGAGAATGCGCTTGATCAAGCCTTAATAGCCGAGAATTCTGATGAAGATAATTCAGATAATGTAATACTAGAATTTCTGGATAAAAGCGAAATTCTCTTAAAAAAATCTTCAGTTGAAAGAATCTCTTAAGAAGAATGAAAAATCACTTCTGATAATTAATGATCAACTTGAGAAATCAACTTGTAAATTATCAAGACTTCTATCAGAAAATTGTACCCTGAAAGATGACCTGCAAAAATTATCTGGTAGCTTGGATAAATTTTCAGCCATGCTTTTTGGGCAAAAGTCATTTGGAGATACAAATGGTTTAGGGTACAAAAATAACTCTTTCACAAACAGCAACACATTCATACTTGCAGGATCATCTCCTCTTGCCAATGAAAAAATCAATTTTGATTTTGGTGCTTCTGAGAAAAAAACAATTTCAGAAGCAATGTTTCTCATTCTGCGGCAAGGATAATCATACCTTGAGAAAATGCAGGAAGTTTCAACAGAAAAAGGTTATTGTTGCTAAACTTCAGAATGACGTAAAGAAGATGAATCAGAGGCTAAGCAATTTGGCTAATGGTGTTCCTTTATCATCAAGAAAAAGAGGAAAAGGTAATAATTACTCTACAAAAACTGATCGTGAGCATTTTGCTCACCCTTTCTCCACTTAATAATGTGGACTACGTCTCAAATCAGTAACTTGTGGTTCTGAGACGTAAAAATAAATCAGTTTATCTGATTAAAAGAACAAGTCAATTAATTGTTTTTGCAAGCTTACTTTTATGTCCAACAATATTTTACAGGAATAAAAATCAATATCTCATACAATTGTTGAGCAATGCTCCAAAGAGATGAATCCACGCTCAATTGGTTAAGTGACCTTTTGTCTTGATGGTATATAACAATAATTCCCAAAGAGGTTGTTATAGTTATTCCTTACACCAATGGTGAGACTCCTTCTTGTAGTGAGTCCGATGCTATAATCGTATAAAAAGGTTACATCATGTCATGTTTGAGTCCAAAATGTAATGACTCGACATGAATATCAACACTCTCTTGACTTCATTTGGAATTCTCCCTGCCTATGGCTCCTAAGGCAAGAGTCAAGAACAGGAATCATGGGAATCTCCATTTGACTCTGTCAGAGATTATGCTCTTGGAATAATATCCTAAACATATTATTGATATATAAACTTATTTCTGTTGGAATTTAAAAGAGGCAATGAATCAGCAAAACAATATAGAGAAAGTCTATAAAAAACCGCCTCACGAACTGGTTTCCTAAGTTCACACCGTTCACAAACATTATATATTTGTGTTCTAATAATATTCTCTTCAAAATTATACATTTCAACATGGCTACTATTGCAGAAAGAGTTATCAGAAATAGACACTATTATGCATAAAAGGCTGATCAAGAGTATCTTCATCTAAAATCAGAAAAAGGTATTCCTAATGCACACCACGTGATCAACATTTACACTTCACATGAATTTATCTGCAAACATAAATTTATGTTGCATAAGATTGAAGACCTCTTGGAAAATCCTCATAAGAATTGTAAAGAGGAACTATTGTTCTTTAAGTCTCTTTTCAAAGATTGGACAGGTCTATTAGAGTCAGAATATGAGAATTGCAAGATCATCATCAAAGAACTCTTTGAGTATCCAAACGAATTTTGTATTCACACAGCATAGGTAACTCCTTATTAAAAAGCTTTGTCTTTTCCTTAGGGTTTGGGTAATCACTATGCTAGAAGTAGTCATCTTTTGATTTAAGCATGATTTGCTTGTGCTACTTCCATGTTTTCTTTCAATCAATTAATAGAGGTTATTAAAATCTTAATTGATGATTGCAATGCTTGATCTTAATTGATTATCTATATGAATGTATTGCATAAATCGTGAACTTGCTTTTTTAGCCATACCACCCGTTCGGGTAAAGCAGTTCATGAAGCACTATCAAGATCCATGCTTCTGACTCTTATGGCTAAAGGGAGATGATTTTGATAAAGAGGAACCTCGTAGGATACAATGTTGAACTCCGCTGGATAAAATGTTGTACCTTTAATTCTTAGTCTTACAACCACTAGGAAGGGGTAACCTAATGTTTTCTCTAAAGGTGATGGTTGACCGAAACTCTTTGAGAAAGTAGGAAGATTAAACCTTGAATTCCTATTTGACCGTAACTGGCTAGGAAAGAAAAAACATAATTACAATTTTACTTGTAAAATTGTACTTCACACAAGAATTTATTCCAAATCCTTGCTAGGGAAGGTCGTCACGTTGTTCCTTATGGAATGACACACAATGGGGGAGAGTTCTTTTGAACTTGTGCTTCATGGTAATATCTTTTTGGGGTGTGTGGCTGTGGAATTTGCGAGAGAATTGCATCTTCTATCTCTCGTTTCAGGTATGTTTACCTTTGTCTACATTGATTATTGTTGTTTTATGAGGATTCCTATATTTCTTGTTCCTTTGTCTATTTTATGACAAAAAAGGGGAGAAATCTTGTAGTAAGGGGGAGTAAAATCTTTCTATCTACTACGACAATTGTCTACGGCATTGTCATAGTGTCATGTACCCCATATGGGAGAGGGGTGCCCTTATCTAATATTTTATATGTCTTTATTATTATTTGTACTTGGGCATTGTTTAGCCTATTTGTGGGTGTGGTTATCAATTGTGTGGATAAGGTTGTCTGGCTTTATAAGCCCCAAGTCTGTAATGAGAAACCAATCCAATTTTAATCAAAATATAGAACATTTGTTCTTTTCAGGTTCTTTGCTCTTGTAGCTTAGAAATTAGGCTTGAATCCTTGTGATTCAAGAGGTTACTCTCCACTGATTGTTGAATTGTTATGTGAGAACATAACA
>JAJJMA010232430.1:0-10431 GCA_023529015.1 Papaver nudicaule
ATCCCCTTCCTCGCCCATGGCCACAGCTGCCTGTACAGCTACACGCCTGATGTCATGTAAGCATAGTCTCTGCCCATTTGGAAGAGGTGAGTATTAATCATTCTAACCATATTTCAAAAATTCCTGCATCGACCATCCTACACCAGACAGCATGTCATCCAAGATATCCACTGGTTTAGCACAACATTTTAAAGTTGGTCTAACACCATCCAAATTTGATCCAACATCACTATTAAGACTTTTCATCTGTTCAGCATTAAGTAAAAAGAAATGGAACTGACAATATGCACGGTTCAGCACTATGGAGGGTCATATAAGCGTCGCAGGTTGAACATGATCTATTTGCTGAGAGACCATGGTCAATTAACGAAATGTCCGACTAGAACAAAATAGACAAGCTATATTGTCATTATATATAAGGGCTTCAGAACTATAATCAGTGCACTCTAATCTGTATATTCACGAATATTTAGTTACTTACATGGATCTTCTGTCCTTGGGTTGTCAGAAGTCAAAAGAGTAACATCACTTTTTCTGCAGCTATCTTCGCTATGATTGGTCTTTTCCTCTGTCCCTTTCACCGCCACACCCAAGAACTTCATTCAAAGATGATTATGCAGTCAGATTATTTCAAGAGAAAATGTGATTAGAATTTTGACTGCAAAAGGAAGTGGGTGCACCAGCATTTGTTGTTAAAAAGAACCAGGATAATAAAGTGCTCTCATTTCGAATGCCCAGACCAGAAGAGAGAACCAACTAATCTAACAAGAATTATTTTTTATTCTTCACTCTCCATTCAATTTTATTTTTTATTTTTTTCAGTTGCTGTAACTGATGAAGAGAAATATATGACGTGTTCATCTAAGACCATCCACAATGTTGCAAACTTATATAGCTTTTATGCTAGCGCAGTGGATGCAGCTAAACCTATGTTATGCTATCTTCAAATGCCAAATTTTGGCTTAAGCTATATCTAACCGGGCTATGTCTGAGACTAGCTGCCACCCAAACTCCTCCTGAGAGTTAGTTTGGTCTCCAGCCTCAATCTAAGATTGGGTTTCACTCCAGAAGGAGTGTTTTCAAATAGGATAGGGTTTGCAAGTGGGACAAAATCTGAGAATATGTCTGGTTTGAAACTCTAGATCCTAGGATAAATGATCCGATTTTCAAGCATAGGCCCATACACCCTATACCTAGGTTTAATGCACCTGAATTACTCTCCAAGTAATTCTAAAGGTGGAATACTATTCTTAGAAGGAATCGTAGAACTTCCATTCATAGAAGATTACCAAACATAGGAGAATTTCCTTGTAAAGGAAACACTAGTTTTAGGGAAATCCCTGTATACAATGGGGACTTGAATGGCTGGCTCAAATCCTTCGAGGTTTATTTCAGCACCAAGGGGTACAACAAGTGAGTTTTGCTAGACTTAGATTGGATGGGCATGCTTTGATTTGGTGGGAAGCATATTCTTCAGATCTGGGTCTTAGCAAAGAAGCTCCTGTTACAACATGTAAGCAATTCTCAGCGGCTTTTCGAAACCAGTTCTACCCAATTGGCTATCAAGAGCGACTGTGCGAGTGATGGCAATTCTTGCGACAAGAGAAGGGGTAAAACGTACAAGAATATACCAAACAAGCTATAGCACTGAACGTAAACATGAGAGATCCAGAAACTGTTGAAAAATACAAGGGGGGACTAACCTTTGTTATACGGACAAAGCTTGCGTTATTTCCAGCAGACATTGACAACGCTTGGAAGAGTGCCCAGTTTCTGTTTAAATTTAGAAAAAAATACTAAATATATCGAGAAACGAAAACTAAGTAAAATCGGGCACTCACAGACAGGATCCAATGACCAGCGCCTGCAAATCCAGGGGCGGCAGATCCCACTTTATGTGAGTTGTTGGTTTCTGTGATTTCTGGGTTTATTGCTCACATTGGTAACTTTTCTCTATGAGGATGGTTTATAGATAGATTTAACACAAAGCTAATAGGATGGCTTATAGATAGATTTATCACAAAGCTAATAGACTCTCCGATAAAAATCTCATCTTTCATCCCGAGAGCGGATGCAAGAGGTGAAGAGGAGTACGACTGAATCATTGGGATATATGTGGATTTTGACACAACATGTGGGGTCCAACCTATACCCACACCTATCCCAATGCATCAGTCCAACACCTATCCATTATTGGAAAACAAAAGGTGAGATTTCGATGTATAACATACAGTTTCCAGTTAAATGGATTAAAAATACGAAATATTGGCGTCCTACATGCACCGAGAGAAATCCCGTGTAATTATTCTAAAACATGGCTTTAAGTTGGCTGTGAAAAGCGTGCTCCACTGAAACATGACTTTCACAGCCAACTTAAAGCCACGTCCCAAAAAGATTAGCACGAGATTTTTTTGGTGGACATAAAAAAACTCTAATCCTTCACTTAATCTTAGCAAATTCCTATACTGCTTTTTACATTACACAAGTTGGTTTAAAGCGCAGAAACATAACCATCAGGGACGCAGCAAGCAGTTTAAAGCGCAAAAACATAACCATCAGCAAGTTGATAGTCTAATTAAAAACCATCCGAAAACGCTACATGAATGAATCATGTAACATGATACCGGCTCATGCCTATGCTCTTGTCCACCATAGATTCACTCCAACTTGAAAATGCAGAGCCCATTCCTATGGAATTAAGGCAACAAAAGCACGCACATATGTGGCAAGGAAGAGTGGGACAAATCCAGGAGATAGGGGCATTTTCGAAACTATCAGTCCTCTAACCAATTCTGGATAGAGGATATGAATAAGTTAGTTTAACTTAACCGAGGAATAAGTTAGTTGTGGTCCCATACAGGTACATAAAAATCACTGCAGGATTGATTTCTTTATAGTATATCATATTTGAAACTAGATGTTCCATATGAAAAGACTATCTGATGCATATAAGCTATTTTTATTTGATCTGTGGGAGTTGTCCAGACTAGAAATCGAGGCAAACCTATGGAATTTGATGTTGCATTTTAAAGCCAAAAGTACAAATCAATCACAAAATTCAGCCCCAGCCGATGGTTAATCTAGGAGGACGGAACAGGATAATCCGGGGCTAGCAGATGTAAAAATACTCCTTCGATTCTGTTATGACATCCTTCAATTGAAGTTAGAGAGCAAACAGAATTGAAGAAACACTTTTACATGAGACTCATGATACATTAAATTCCTTTTGAACAGAAAAACAATGAAGATATGGATTATCCTCTAATCCGATCCCTCAATGAAAACTCATAAACCCTTTAAGAAAATCTAAAGAAAATTATTATTAAGGTGTAGAATAATAAAAATTAGCCAATTGGCGATGGATTGGATGCTTGTTTGAATAGTCCTATATGGGCTATCAGCAATCTCTAAAAACTATTCAGTGGATTTGGAATAATAAAAATTTGTAGGGTACATATGTACAGGTGATAGCAGTTGATATGAACTTCACTCTCCAACGAGAGTACACATTAATATACTAGACTTGTAACTGTGTCAAATCACTGTATTAAGTTTTAACACTTAATAACTAAAGCTAGCACCAATTAGCATAATATGAGAGCAGATGTGAGCATGGACGTGCTAACATACCTTCTCAATCTTTGCCGTTGCAATTGCACAAATAAATCAACGCAAAGCAGATCAATAAAATAAGACCATACTATAAGAATCATAAGAGCAAACGCAGTCATGGTGCCAAAACACTAAATATGGGATAGCCCATCGGCAATCATGGCCGCACTATCCCACCAAACCCAAATTTAAGAGTTTTTCGCAACAAATATGGCGCAACAGATAGGTTTGATGTGGAGATGGTGGGACATGATTATAAATCACGTTAGTTACTCAACGTGATCAAAAATCACGCAACCACAAAAAGTAATACAAATTCACATTTGGAGAAGAAACGTAATCAAAATGCACGTATGCAGACCGAAAACGCGATCAAAATTTACTTTAAGTTGGTATACGTGATTTAAAATCACTTCAAATTAACATACGTTATTAAAAATCACTTCTTAGTTTTAACTCATATTACATTCACGTATAGCGAATAGGTTTGGTGTAATAGCTGTGTATTTTCGCACCAAATCATATATGGCACTTGGTGTTTTGGTGTATAGCACCATGACTGCTGTTGCTCTAACAAATCTTGCAAAAATCTTAACTCCTCCTTAAAACTGAAACTGAAATAGATCTAGAATCAAATAAAAAGACACAAAAATCAAAAAAGAGCATAACAAGAAAAGCAAAAAGAGCCCAACAAGAGCACATACAGGGCCAGAAAACAGCAGCAACTAAAAATAATATGTACTAGTGTACAGAGAAACTGAACTGACCTTGTTCAAAAGAACAATCAATCAGAATCAACCCTTTGGTACAAGGCAACCAAGAACCGGGGAAGGAGACTTTCGGAAGACAGTCAAAGAGAGGTGAAGAAAAATCAAAATCCAAATCCAATGAGCCTTTGTTTCCCACCAGGTGAGTTAGAATGCCAAAACGTTGAAAACCAAAACGTTAGAGCAAGCTCGCTTCCTGTTCACACGTCGGGATTCTTTACGACTGGCTGGCGAGGCCTAACATTAAACCCACTTTGGGTGCACACTTGCCACATCCCCCAGGTTTAGGTTATTTTTGGTTGGATAGACATAGTCAGACTAGAGCTATCCCATTATGGGTTGACGTGTTCACTTTTTGAGAAAAGAGTCTTTAGAGGCCGAGCTAACGTGGCATTTTGGCCGACATCGAGGTGTCCGTTCCTTTGTTCAGGCTCGCCAAAACGCTGGAACCAGCTCCACCTCCAACAAGCTCGCGTCCAGGTTTTCCTAAATTTATTGGCAGGCAGGGCCTACCATTCAACCCACGGCCTTGGGTGCTTCCTTGCCACTTCAGCGGCTAGGGTTTGCTTTGTTCAGATAGTCATCATCGACGCCAATCGTCAGCTCACGACAACTATGGCTATCCAGGTATAGGTGAAGAAAGATCAAGCAGTGGCTAATAAAGACCAATATGGGAGAATTGTAAAACAAATCGACATTCTAAGGAAGGGTGCTGGAAATTATATCCAGAGTTAAGGCCAGCATGGTGCAAAGGCTGCAGGCAAACCACAACCACGTGCAATGAAGAAAAAGAAGAGAGAATTGATGGGTCATTGGAATCTGAAGGCAGAGTGGTAATAATGACAATAAAAAGGATAACAACAGTGATACAAGAACAAATAGTTAGCTCATCTCTGGTGCCACCTTAATCTATAAAAGAAGAGTTATTTTGGGTGAACGCTGAAATAGAAAATATTTCAGTTCTCACTCAGTTGGATAGCGGATCACAACGAAACTTTATATCTGAACAACTTGTGAAGAAATTGAAGTTGAAGGCACCACCACACCCTAAGCCGTACCCATTAAGGATGGTTGAAAAAAAGATATGAATTACAGTGAACATTGAATGCACCTTCAAATTCATCATTGACGTAAGATTCGTCAATCCGGTAACATGTGATGTTGTTCCCTTGGATGTCTGCCATGTTATTTTAGGTAGTCCTTACCTATGGGAGAGGGATGCGACCTTCTTTTGTAGAGAAAATTCGTGGAGGCTAGTCAAAGATCGGAAAGGGTATCACATTCTAGCGTCCAAAGAGAAGAAAAACCTACAACTTCTAACTGCGCAACAAGCCAAACATTTGGTAAACGCCAGTCAGAAGTTTGTATTGATGCTCGTTCAACCAGTTGATAAAGAAACTAGTCAATTGGAGATTGCAAATTCTTAAGAGTGCAGCGAGAAGGAGAAAAAAGAACTTTGACACTTGTTGGAAGGTTTTTAAGACATCATGCAACAACCCCAACAGTTACCGCCAAAACAACAAGTGGAACATGAAATCCAGCTGATGCCTGATGCTGCTGTACCGCATGTCGAACTTTATCGACAATCCATTATGGAGTCTGATGAAGTAAAGAGACAAGTCCAAGAACTCCTTGACAAGGGACTGGTGAGGCCACATTCATCACAAGCGGGGTCTCCAATCATCCATGTGCCAAAGAAAGACGGAGATTGGCGCATGTGTATTGGTTATCGAGCACTCAATAAAATCACCACTAAGAGTAGATATTGGCTTCTGTGAATAGATGACCTGTTTGACCAACTAAAGCATGCCAAATATTTCTGCAAGTTGGACTTGAAACCCAGGTACCATCCGGTTCGCAAGAGAGAAGACGATGTTTGGAAGACTGCCTTTAAAACCAAACAAGTTATGCCCTATGGGTTAACAAATGCTCCAGCCACCTTCATGCGACTAATGAATGAGGCTGTAAGACCGTTTGCGACGGTATTCCTAGATGACATATTAGTATACAATCTATCATGGAAAGAACACTTTATACATCTAAAAACGGTCTTATAATTGCTCCAATCATCTCAACTGAAGTTGAACATGAAGAAATGTGAGTTCACCAAGAAGTTAGTACACTATCTAGGGCACATAGTGGCTCATGGAGGGATCCGCATCGACACAAGTAAGGTGTCTGTTATAAGGGATTGGTCACCACCACCAACTCAAAATGAGTGGCGTAGTTTTATCGGGGCAACACAATACTTGAGAAAGTTCATCAAGAATTACTAGGGCATAGCTGCACCGCTATTGAGACTATTGGATCGGTCTATCACATGGGGTCCACAAGAAAAACAAGCATTCGAGGAGTCGAAAGTAAAGATATGTCAAGCACCAGTTCTTTCACTCCCTGACATGCCATTTGTGGTGGAAACTAATGCTTTAAGATATGCTAGTTGTTTTACTCTAAGGAGGTCAGCCAGTATGTTACGATTCTGAGTTATTCTCCGAAGCAGTGCTAAAATATCCAACCTACGGCAAAGAGTTGTATGCTATAGTTCAAGCTATCAAAAAGTGGTGACACTACTTGTGGGGAAAAGAAACAATCATCCACACAAACCTCTGAAGTATCTGCACACACAAAACAAACTACAACAAACAAGGCATTTTAAATGGATGGGCTATCTACAACAATATAGGTTGTTGACAGGTTAGCTGACTTTCTCTCTAGACCCTGTCTAACATGATTGTTGTTATGATGCAAATCAAACCTTCTGGAATAGATTCATACAAGGAAAACCATATGGAGGAGGCTGAGACCAGGAATTTCTTATGACTAATTGGAAAATACTGGATACCATGTTGAAGATGGATTGCTATACTTATACGCCAAATTCCACTTTTTTAGCGTACTTATATGTATAAGTACCGATACGCGTACAAATACGTGTAATACGGCTTATAGGAAAAAAAATCAAAAACAAATATTTTGTTTATTAAGTTATCAATCAACCACCTGTCCCTTTTAGAAAATATCTTAGTCAAATTTTAGATAAGTCAAATATTTAACTTAATACTATGAGTTTTGACTAAGATATTTTCTAGAGGGACAGGTGGTTGATTGATAATAGTCCACCATATATTAGTTAGGGCCTTGTTAACTTGTAGACTTGCCTACAAGTTTAGAATGAATTAAAAATTATTTTCTTGCTTTGGGTGTTGGAATCTTTTTTTGGTAACTCAAAATACTTGAAAATCTGATTTTATATTTTCTAGAAAGCGTCTATTACCATGTTACCCTTGTAAAATTAGTTTTAAATGTTTAGTTTAAGTTAAGTTAAATTATGGCTGACCCACTGAACTGAATACTCCTTATTTCTTCTGTCTTATGAAATCAACACACCTTCTTTGTCCATAAACCCTTATTTTCTAGTTCCCCGTCGGAAAAAAAAAATAAAAACAATTATTGTCTATTTTGTCACTGTAGGGGTAAGATAATTTTGATGGAGATATAGTTCACGACGGAGGAATAAGAAGTAGAAAAGAAGGTAATAACGATGGAAAACAAGGGTGGGTACTGAAGCTCAAATTGAAGATTTTTCTGTGTTCTTCTCAAAATTTCAGTTCCATTTTCCAGTGTGGAGATTTTGAAGATTTGGGTTTTTTTTTTTTTTTTTGTTATTCTTAAAACCATTTTTTTACATTAGCAGCTGGAAAGAAAGTATCTACAGAGTTCATTGAGTCTTAATAGCATTGAAGGTATTGGGTGTCTTAGAAAGTTAGAATCAATGGTGGTTTTCGGTTTATAGCTCATATGAATGGTGTTTCAGTAACTTAGGGTAGTAGATCTGAAGAGGGTTGAGTTCATGAATGAAGATTAGTGATTGTTATCGGCGTTCGTTCGCCATCGTCGACGACGGTGGTTCCTGGCTAAGTTGACGGTGGTTGCAGGTTACATTTTGGGGCGGCAACAACAAAAGATACGGACCTTACTAGATGGAGAAAAGACTATGTATCTGGAATAAAATAAGGTAAAATGTCGAAGGGTAAAAGTGGAAGTAGAATTACTCTAACCAATACAAAAGGATTTTCAAGAAATTTGATGAATCCGATAAAAATTCCAACAACCAAAGCAATAAAATAATTTTTAATTCATTCTTAACATGTAGGCAAGCCTACAAGTTAACAGGACCCTATTAGTTAAATTTTAGCTAAGTCAAATATTTAACTAACCATATTACACGTATTTATACGCGTATCGGTACTTATACATATACGTTAAAAAGGTGGAATTTGGCGTATCGTTGTAACACAAGAAATAACTTTATTTTTGTTGTAGTGGATTGTTTCAAAGCATATTGCAGTTATGAACATGTAAGAAGACAATTACAGTGGAAGGAGCAGCGCAAGAATTCTTCCAAAATGTTTGTCCATTTTGTTTTCCAGCGAGTATCATTAGTGATAGAGACACAAGGTTCTTAGGCCAATTTTGGAAGAATTTATGGAGACTGTTAGACACCACTTTGAAAAGGTCTACTGCATTCCACCCATAAACAAATGGGCAAACAGATGTTGTCAACCGAATTATTGTACATCTAGTGCGGGGGTTTAATCAGCAAAGGCCGAGAAGTTATGATGAAAAATCTGCCTTACATTCAGTACTGCTATAACAGAACGTTGCACAGTTCAACCGGAAAAACAACATTCGAAGAATGCTATGGATTCATAACACTCTCCATTTGATCTAGTGTTTACTAGGAACAGCGAGAAACCCGAAGAAGTTGATGATTTGAAGTTCATACATCGTACTCAACAGAATCATGAAAGAGTTCGTGAGAATCTTGGAAAAAAACAAGTACAACATAAGGAGCGTCACGATAAGCATCGGACTCACACACGTTTCAGGTTGGTGATCTTGTTTGATTAGCTATTGGGAAAGAACGTTTACACGGTCTTATTAAGAAGCTAAAACCCATACGCTATGGTACATTCCAAATTTTGGAGCAATATGGCACTAATGCGTTTAAGCTAGATATGCCTAGCTATATGCAAATGTACTCTACAGCAAATGCGGAGAATCTGAAACTCTTCGAACCTTTGTTACTTGGTGAGCAAAAAGAATCCCCACTGTAACCAGGTGTTCAAGATTTAGTCTCAAGTGAAGTAGCAAAAGAAGATTTAGTGCTTAGCAAGAAGACACGGATGCCAAGAGTTGAAGAACAAGAGTCGCACCAAGTTTTAAAGGAACAAGCTTTAAGTATGCAATGTGGTACTCAAGGGAGCAGTTGGAGGCTAAGCATCTCCACCTCTTGGTTCACTGCTTTTGAGGGACCAAAAGCCTCCTGATGGGGGAGGTCTGATCCATTTTGTGGGTATAGGCTCATTAAAAACACCTTATACCTAGGTTTAATGCAGCTGAGTTACCCTCCAAGTAATTTTAAAGGTGGAATACTATTCTTAGAAGGAATTGTAGAACTTCCATAGATAGAAGATTACCAAACATAGAAGAATTTCCTTGTAACGGAAAGAGTAGTTTTAGGAAAATCCTACTCTATAAATAGGTACTCAGGGTGCTTGTAGAGAGAAGGAACAAGAAGACTACAAGAGCATTAGAAAAGAATTCAAGGGAAAAAGAAGCAACACCTAGGGCAGAGATAAGCTAAGAAAGACGTTGTAAAATTTTTAATCCTAAACAATAAAGTTTTATTTCTATTGCTTAATTGTTCTACTGTTTTACTTCTGTTTTATTCAATCATATACTCGTAAGCTACCATATTGGGTCAGAAATTGATCAATAAATCATAAATCCAATTACTCTGCCACTACGAGCACCCATGTGCTAAATGTATAGCTAATTATAGCATTTAAGTACAGCTTTTACCATACACAACTATTGATGGTCTAATAGAACATCCAAGTTTCTTTCTTTCTTTTGTTTTAGGAGGAGGAATTTAAGGTTAATGCAACAGAAATTTAAAAAGGAAGGGGAGATACCTGTGATAATTCTTCGTGGCCCAAGCACCCTTACAGCATCCAAGAGTCTAGATAAGGCATCAGGTGTAAGGGCA
>JAJJMA010232433.1:0-14237 GCA_023529015.1 Papaver nudicaule
CTTTTGTAAATAATTTAAGTACTAATCGAAGGTACTAACTTCAAATTGCTCATGGATTCTTTTTTGAAATCCGATTTTCTATGGGTATAGAATACTCATCATATCTATATCTGATCTATGTTGAGTTGTAATAGAGCTATGTTGATTTTTGTCATCATGTTCTTTGGCAGCCGGCGGAGCTTCTAATGAGATATCTTTGTCCATTCCACCCATAACCCCTTGTTTAGTATCCATTTGTTCTCCTATCTTCAAGCTTTGTGCCTGTGTTCCATCATGTTCTTTACTTGTTGCTAAGTTTGCCAAAAACAGAAGCTTCTCGTACTCCGCATCTGTAATGTCGTCGGCCTCAGGTACTTGTGCTTTTGCCAGTTCCTCAATCCTGTGTTTTTCCTCTAGTTCATTGTTAAACGTATGTACGTTATTAATTGTGAATGTTGTGTAGTTGAATGATCGATCGTTTAGTAGCACTTCGAATATGAATGTAACCGGTATCGCATTCCATATCTCCTCCACGTTTTCGGCTTTGTTTTCCTGCGTAATTTAAACAAAACATATGAATATGAGCACATAATATATAGCAGAATATGTTAGGTATCATGATTGAGATCAAATATACCTCAACGTTTATTGTGCTGATCTGCATTAGTTTGGTTATCCTGATATTACCCAACAGTGGTTCTGCTTTGTTTCCGGATGCGATAATGACTGCTGAGTCTTTGTCATCTATGACATGCAATTCTAGCTTGTACTTTGGCACCGGTGTTTTAACTGGCTTATCACAGTTATTACACCACTTTTCTCCCTTAATCCAGACGTGTCTTATGTTGCATCTTGGGCATGCCATGTAAAACCACGTTGAACCTTTAACAATGTCTACGACCGTTGCTTTGAAAGTGAATGTTACGCCATGTTTTTAGTTCGTTGTTAGTTTTCTTTGTTCAAACTGGAAAACAAAATGCTTAGAATATAATTGTAGATCTTTGACAGATGTATGTCTGGTTTGACTTAGGCAGGAGATTACCTTGTTCTTCTTGTCTTTGAGTAATTTGCGTCCCTGAGCGATAGTTATTCTGTTGCCAAATAGTAGTTGTTGAGTGTCCTTCATAGGTATTGGCGCGACACACAATTCAGAAGAATCCGTTGGTACTTGACAGCTGTTACAGGCAAGTATTTTATATTAGTTGTTAGCCTGTTAATATTGTAACTTATTCAGCATTTGTGTAACTTACCATTGCCTCATGTTGTTAACTTCTTGTATGTCCAAATTGACATAGACCTTGGTTCCTTTGGATGCTGAAAGCGTGTATTCTCCTGTCAAATTTTCATATTAGTTTCAGTCTTCCCATAGTTTAAATTGGTATGTAAATTCTTATTTTGATCATCAGGTTTACCATTGAATTTTTGTACCGTCAGGGCTACTACTATGAGCACCACATTAGTTCCCTCCACTGCTTTAGCCTCGTTAGTTAGCTCGTTTGCCTGGTCTCCCCATAGAGTAATCCTGACTCGTGCACCTCTTTCATTCTCTAGTGTGACTTCTGTTTTCATGGCGTCTTCCTCCGTTAATTTCTTCCGTACAATATCTCTTTTAATTTTTGAAAGACGGCCGATTTTGTCTGCAGTAACAGTTTTTATATATATATACATAATTTTTAATTTTACTTGTAGAAAAGAAGATTTACAAAAGAATGACAGTTGGATTTTTTACTATTCTTTTTACCTGTGGTGTAAGTCTTGTCGCCGCATCTCTCGTGTAGTGCTTCAAACTCTGTTAGGATGAACTTGTATCTCGGTATGGTATCGCCTTCTTCGCTTGCATTCTCTACTTTTACATTAGTGTATGGAGTGAAATTGAGCCTTATGTCTCTTGGCAGCGGTTTGTATGTGCCATTGAAAGCTTCAATCTTGAAGAATTTCAACGATACGATGTTCTGCTCCTTTAGTTTTTCTTTATGTCTATCAAATTGGGAATCGGTCATGAAACAATGGATCTGATCTCCCTGTTATTGCAAATATGTTATTAATGCACCGTGATTTAGCAATTGTAGAACTGTAAATGTTTTATCGCTGCGTGGTGCTTACCATTTGATCAATGGATCATCTGCACGCTGTATAAAGTGTTTGTCTGTGAATTCCTGTTCTCCCAAGTGCGCATTATTCTTAGCTTGCTAGACTGTTGAATTGTTCCCATCATATTGATCATATCTTCCAATAGTGGAAGTCGGGGTGTTTGCGTTGTTTCCTTCCCCTCTGTTAGTTCAAACAAAACAATAATAAAAAAATTAGGTGTGTTTTTTCTTTTGTTCGTGTAAAGCATGGAATCGGGCTAGTTATAAATTTAAACAGTTACATTACCTTTATCCATTGCTTTTTGTCTTTTATTATTTTTGCCTTGTAGGTCTTCCGTTTCTTCTTCCACCCCAGGATTGTTGGTAACAATCATCCCTATAACATGTTAGAATCCTGTGTATTAGTATTGTATTCCTAATAAAATTTTAACAATCTATTATACATGCTTGTTAAATTAGATATGGTTTACTTACTTCTCTTCTTCTTTTTCTTTTGGAGAGTAGATGTTATAGGGATATCCACGTCGTCCTGTTTTGCTGCATCTTCGATATTGATGGCCGTCATTGGAACTGTTTTCAGCATCGAACCATCTCTTTCATCCTCTTCATTGTCACTCAGAATTAGCCCTGCAACGTGCATGATTTTTATGTTTTAATATTGTAGCTTAGACACAGAAGCTATCCTTCCATGACATGAAGGGTATGTAGAATATGAACTTATGTATATTGCGGATTAGATTAGTTACTTACTTTTTGTTTTGTTCTTCCCCTGGGGTGATGTTTCATGTGTGATGTTTCATGGATCTCTATGTCGGTGCTTATCTCTGGTTCTCCAACTCCTGTTTTTCTTGTGGTTTTTGCATCAAAATAGCTAGTCTCATCCTTCTAGCAACCTTTGCAATCTGTTTTTTGAGACATAAAAGGTGATCACCATTAAAACTCACCATTGTTTTGATTTTGTTTTGCGTGTTCTGTATTGTCTGCGATTCTTGTTCGAGTATTTTTTTTTTTTTTGATAAGAATTCTTGTTCGAGTATATATATTGAGTTTTTTTCCAAAATAAGCCTTGTCCTAAATCTGGTAGTATACGAATATATCTTTTGATATTCTGGTAGTAATCGGTTTCCTATTACTTAACTTACTGTGATTAATGCTAACGATGAAGGAACTTAGCTGATGGATCAACGGTGAGATGATGACACTTAACCAACGGAGTTATTATAACTAATGTAGGTGTACGTCACTACCATGGGGTGATATTTTAAAAGGGTGTAGATGGAGTGTAATTATTTTTAAACCAATCGTGAGAAGCCAAGTGTCCACCTAAGAATGTCTGCACCATAGAAGCCCTCTCTCGACCAATAGGAAGCCGTGGTATTGTCACCGCGCGACGTGAGAGCTTTTATCACTTAGGCTTTTAAATCTTTAGATTTGAGCGTGCGCGGATTTTTCTCACCCTCGCTTACCTTTTCTGCTGCTGTAAACCCATTAGAACAAGGTGTTCATAAGGTTAAACTAGTACTTTCAGTGGATTCACGAGTTATCATTTGCCGAGATTTTGACTGGTTAAGTGCGAGAAATTGACTTTTTGACGGAATCAGTTATGTTGGGGCAGATTAACGAACTTTTGAATATTGGGGCATATCCCCAAGTTGCTGGTCGATTTTGGGGCACATTCCCAATATACTCTATGTTCATTGAAATTTTGCTGCATTATTGTGTGGTGTGTTTTAAGATGAAGAAAAAAGGAGATAGAGATTGAGCCTTAAACGGACCTCAACCAAATAGTGTCGACATTTCAAAGACTTGACCTCATGAATTACCAAGCCCAAACTTACACGCAAACAACCATATCAAACCGCTATGACAACATCTCTAGGTGAATCAAGGGTCAATATTCAACGCTCAACAATCTTTGACAACTCAAACTTACCATATTTATGCAAAAACCTATTTTCAGAAACATATATTTTTCTCCATCTTATTAGGAAGCTAATGACTTCATGATTTCTCTTCGCTTAGCTAATGATATTGTAATTAGCCTGTTTTACCCCTGTCACTTTCCAACTTCCCAATACAAAAGCTCCAAAACGCAAACCCTTTTCAGTAAATAACCATACTTATGTCCATTCTGCTCGCTCACTAACAAAGGAAATCGGTGTCATCACTTTGTATATAAACACACAAACCTTTCTCCTCCTGAGCACACTCTAGGCCACGTACAGCCTCTTCTCTTTAAACATACTTCTCTTCTGTTGATTCTTCTGATTTCCTCTTCAACATGAAGATCTTTTCTTATAATTCAGGAGGAGTACTATTGATCCTACTGGTACTGGTTCTTCAGTTTGTCCATTACCCAGTTCTGGTCTCGGCCGAGTGTACCTGCGAGCCAGAAGACGAAGGAGGTATCAACAAAAGCAAAGCACTTGTACTGAAAATCATATCCATTGCCGTTATTCTCTTTGCAAGTGCATTAGGGGTATGTCTTCCCATACTATGCCGAAAAGTCCCAGCTTTACATCCGGACAGTAATATTTTCTTCGTTGTTAAATCGTTTGCGGCCGGTGTCATATTAGCTACGGGCTGCATTCATATACTACCTGATGCTTTCGAGAACTTGACATCTCCGTGTTTGCCAGAGAACCCATGGGGTAATTTCCCGTTTACGGGTTTCGTTGTGATGATGTCTGCTCTGTTTACATTAATGGCTGATTCAATGGCAACCGGTTACTATAGGAGATCAGAGTTGAGGAAGAAACTCGGCAGCAATAGAGATGAAACAAGAGTTGGGGTGGTGAATAAGGAAATTGTTGGAGATGCTGAAAAGGAAGCAGGGCATGAATTAGAGGTTCATACACACGCAACGCACGGTCATGCACATGGATCTTCGCTTTCGTCTTCCGCCGATATGCTTCTGCGCCACAAAGTCATAACTCAGGTCCGAATTATTATCCCTTTCTTTTATTAGCATCTTTTCATCAGCAGTAAAATTTGTCAAACAGTTTGCAAATTTAGATTGGTTTGTGCCTAAATTTAGAATTGTGCGATGTTGCAGGTATTGGAACTGGGAATACTGGTGCACTCTGTCATAATAGGGATTGCAGTGGGTGTCTCCCAAAGTCCTTCCACAATCAGGCCTCTCGTTGGGGCACTGACGTTCCACCAGTTTTTCGAAGGCATGGGACTTGGCGGATGCATAACACAAGCTCGATTCACCACAAAATATATTGTCTGGATGTGTGTGTTCTTCGCGCTGACTACACCGGGTGGTATCGCCATTGGAATTGCAATCACTGATAGTTACAGCGAGACTAGTCCTACGGCTCTGATCGTGCAAGGGGTTATGAATGCAGCTGCAGCTGGAATCTTGATCTACATGTCACTGGTGGACCTTTTGGCACCCATCTTCATGGACCCTAAGCTTCAAGAGAATGGCAAGCTCCAAGTTTCATCTTATGTTGCAGTTCTTTTAGGGGCTGGTGCCATGTCTTTCATTGCCAAATGGGCTTAATTAAGGAACTACGCCATGATTTTTATTTTAGTTTATTGATAGCAATTTAGAGTCAAGTAGAGAATATATCGATGTATAGAGGATAGTCCATAGACAGTCAACTGCAGATTGGAAGGAGCTATCTAAGAATTTTTTTGTTATGTATGTTCCTTTGAAATTCTAGTTACTGTTTTCTTTCTATAAAATTCTTGTAAGTAGTCCTTGGTGGTGGGATCATTCAGAATCACCTGGAGCTAGTTACAAGGAAACTAGTCTTAGGTCTAATCTAGTACTAGATTAGACATCCACGTCTCCTAGTGGGTAGGAGGGGTTCTTATGGCTTTGTTAGATTAGAAATCAAAACGCTGAACCATTCAGTATTGGGATGGAAAAGGTAGAATAGATACAGAATATATTTTATTAGATTTAATAAGATTCTTTGTGATATTCTGGGGAGCGCTGAACCGTTTTCTCTACTTTTTCAGCGCTGAATGATTCAGCGTTTCAATCTTGCTACTACTTGAGCTACTAGCATCTGCTAGGAGAGAGAAGTATTAGAAGTGGAAAAGACCACGCTTTAAGACAAAGCCTTATGGACCCTAGTTGTACATGCAGCTACCTTGATGGACCCTAAACTTCAAGAAAATACTCATGTGAGCCTGCTGAGATCGACTAAGCAGGCAACACGATGACTCTGGGATCGTAAGTAGATAATGCAGAATGGAGTTAAAAAGTCCAAATTCCTAGCCATTGAATAAGCAAAAACTAGATGCAAAATTCCAACACTACTAATAAGTATTTCTGGCAGAATCTAGAAATTATTTTGTATAGCAGGAGGGAATGACTTTAGAATGTCGACATTTTTAAGTGTTGACCTTGGGAATCAATGAACACGAGTTGATGATCTATACTTTGAAAAAAACGAGTTAAGGATCTTGAGTTACAATCCTAGGATGTCAACATGATATGAACATTGCCTTCCTCCATATTCAACTCTATTATAGCTAGCTTGCTTGGTTCCAATGTGCAGTACTAATCAAGTTTGAAATCATCAACAATAATTCCATTTATAATACTGTTCATGACATAAACCTCTTTTTTTAATCTAATTTTCTTGACTAATATAACCCTTACCTATTTATCATACACACCTAGAAACAAAATACTACAAGGTGTTAATAGTCAAATCCCCTTCTTCTTGCATAGTCCGTTAATTGTTTCAGCATCTATCTAACTGTATAAAAACTAAGGGAGCTAGCTAGATCAGTACGAACAACATTTTCAACACCATGATGAATAAACTTCTTCTTCTTCGACCTTGTTCTTCGAAAGCGTTCAAAACCTTAGCCTTGGCTCTACTGTCATTCCTTGTTCTTGCGGTACCAAATGTCTCGGCAGAATGCACATGCGACCCGCCGGAAGATGGAGAGTTTAACAAGAAAGAGGCGCTTAAATACAAAATAGCTGCGTTTGTGTCGATCCTGGTTGCTGGTGCGATTGGAGTAGCTCTACCCGTGCTAGGCAAGAAGATTCCAGCTCTAAGACCAGAGAAAGATATCTTCTTCGTGGTTAAAGCCTTTGCGGCTGGTGTCATCTTAGCAACTGGATTTATCCATATACTTCCAGATGCATTCGACGATCTGACTTCGCCGTGTTTAAACGAGAATCCATGGGGAAATTTCCCGTTCACCGGGTTCATTGCAATGATGTCAGCCATACTGACGTTGATGGTTGATTCCTTAGCTACTGGCCACTATAGAAGATCAAACTTTAAGAAGACGCAAGGCGCGATAATGGATAGGAATATCGTTGATGATGACAGTCGAGACCAGGAACATGTTCATAACTATGCGACACATGCTCATTCACATGGGTTGACAGTGGAATCGTCGGATCAGGCTAACCCATCGCATGAACTTATGCGACATCGGATCATCTCACAGGTAACAATATCAATTTTCCGTTCATTGGTCGTTAAATAATTGGCTTCTGTTTTTTATACGTTTGATTCTTCTGTATATGAAAAAACAAACACAAAACGATGCGAAAAAACTTGAATTTAAATTTAAAAACCATAAACCAAAGGAAAAGATCATCGAAAGATCCAAAATAAAACGTCAAGTTTTTTTTGTAGTTTTATATGTATTGAGTTTTGTACTATTCGCATGCAGCTATGAGAAATTATATTTTTTATTACAAAGGGCCTTTAAATTGCTTTTTGTGACATGTCGACCATGAAGATTGTAGGAAGATCTGATTTTGAACGAGGGTGATCTCTAAAATTATTAGTTGTATTGGAATGTTTGGAAATCTCTAATCTCGGGTAACTCTTTAACGATATCCAGCACCGGCGGATTTAGAGAGACCATTACCCACGATCTAGATTGCTCAGCCGTCTAAAAATAATGTTAATGAATTGTTTATCGAGAATAAAAAATATCAGATATTTTTTCATTTATTATAATCAGCGTAATACAGGGATGCATGACATGAGGCCGAACCTTGTCTACTTTCACATCTACACGAAAAATAGTTCGGACAATATCACCAAATCAACTAGTGATCTAATTCGCTCGACCATCTAAAAATAATGAGTTGTATATAGAAATAAAAATAATTGTTATGAGTTGTTTACAGAAAAAAAAAATCAAGATATGTTTTTTCAATTTCTAAAAGGCAAAGTAATATAGGCATACATGACTTGAGGTCGAATTTTGTCTACTTTCAAAACCTACGCACAAAAAAAGAAAAGCTCAAATATTGGGCCCAAAAATAATGAAAGAAAGGGCTTGCACTTCATTTGGAGCCTAACGGATAGATTTATTTTTATGTTGAAATATGGATGTAGGTACTGGAATTAGGAATCGTGGTTCATTCTGTGATCATTGGGATAGCATTGGGTGCATCTGAAGACCCTTCAAGCATCAAGCCGCTTGTTGGAGCTCTAACTTTCCATCAGTTCTTCGAGGGCGTTGGACTCGGTGGATGCATAACTCAGGTACAAACAACAATGCAATATCAAACGATACACATTGCCTCTTATCTATGCCCATCGTTTGCAATATGAATTTTGGTGAATAACATTTTGTGTTGTGTGATTTAAAGGCAAAATTCAAGAGTAGAGCCGTAGTGGTAATGATACTGTTCTTCTCGCTCACAACACCGATTGGGATCGGTATCGGCATCGGAATATCGAGTTCGTACGTAGAGAACAGTCCAACTGCTTTGATAACAGGAGGAGTTCTGAATGCTGCAGCAGCTGGGATCTTAATATACATGTCCCTGGTTGATCTACTGGCGGCTGATTTCATGAACCCTAGACTCCAGCAAAATGGTAAACTTCAGTTTTCAGCTTACTTATCCCTTCTTGTTGGAGCTACTTGTATGGCCATCATTGCTAAATGGGCTTGATATATTTAAGGCCACAATGGCCCATTGAACCTTTTTCTTTTACCTTTTTTTTTTGTGCTTTTTTAGCTTACTTTCTTCTATTTCATGTGTTTGAAGAAAGATAGCTATGGCTTTCAATTGTTTTGGAGTTGATGGAATTCAATGTTGTCAATAAACTTGTATATGTAAACTGTATAGTTGAGATGATTTGTAATAGAGTTGTAATACAAAGAGACCAAAAGGAATGAGGTGAAGAAGATTACGGTACATACTTAACTAAATACATGTAAAACCAAGTTACATTCTCATTCTCAATTATATACAAGTGTGTGGTGTGGTGTGGTGTGTGATTTTGCTTGTTTTATTTCGCTTCCAATGATTTTTAGCACTTAATCCTCAAAAGAATGGTATCCGTCACTCGTCTCTGGTATAATCGTGTTCCTCGGCGAATTCTCTAAATGGGCCTTGTATTATTCAGGCAAACAGAATTTGGGAAAAAAATGTAGATCAGTGAGAATCCATCCTAAAATCACTAGTGTAATGCTCAAATGTTTTTACTGCTCGAGCATTGTACATTTTTCTCTAAATTGATGTAAAATTCTAACATTTGTTTGATTTCAAATTTCGGGCTCTAGGCTGCCCAGCCGCTAAGACGGCCCTGCCTCACTGTTTCCGGACGCAATTTCTTCCTTCTTTTTTCTTTTAGAAAGGCCAAACATTATGGCTCCGCAATCAGGTTCGAACCAACAAAATCAATCCTAGACGTCAAGTGACTTGCCGTCTGGCGTCAAGTGACTCGACGCTGTAAAATTCTTGCAACCTTCTAGGAATTGTATTTACAGCCTAATAACTAAACCCAAGCCCAACTACCTCACATCCGTTAAATAATTTCTAGGAAAAATGAAAAAAATAAAGATATATTTTTGAATTTGCCAACGGTAACTCTCTCTCTTTTCAGACAAAACCAAAATATCTGTGTACCGTGTTAATCTCATCATCAGCATTCATTTCTCACTCACTCTGTTCTCACTTCTCACATCACCCCAACATTTTGATTTCGAATTAGAAACTCAACCAATGAAGGAAGACAGAATAGTAATCGAACGAGTAATAACAGTAGAGTATTTGCAGTCATCAATGGCTACAAATCTACTCTGTAAGTTCCCAGATAACTCTGCTTTTGATTTTGATTACTCTCAGAGTGGAATCTGGTCTCCTTTACTCCATCGTGGTGGTGGCCCCTTAAAGTTAAAGACTTCAATTTCAGTTGATTCATCATCTGATTCATCATTAGATGATGTTGAGGAAGAAGAAGAAGAAGAAAATCTATTGAATGGAAAAGAAAACATGTTCAACAGTTGTAGTAATGTGACAGGGAAGATGAAGAACAAGATTGGTGTGAAGATGATGAAAATGATGAAGAAGAAGATGAAGAATAACAAGAGCTCATCGTCATCATTGGATCTGTCTCTGGCTAAAAAGGGATTTACTCCTCGGAAGGTACCTTCATGCTTTTCTGAAATTTGGTTTAATTAGAAGAGAGAAATTAGGATTTTTATTAGTTGATTACTTAATGGGAATTGACTGCTTACATTTTGATTGATTGAATTTCAGGGATGGGAAAAGGTGTTAAGGGCGGCAACAAAACAATTCAAGAAACAAAAGTGTTTGCCTAAATTTCTCAAGAATTAATGTCTGATTACATGGATTATGTCTTACACTTGTTTAGTAGTACTAATTCTTGAGTTGATTATGAATGTACTAATTTAATGGTTTGTGCTTTGTGGTAAGTAATAACATGGGCTAGCTCTTACAATTTGGAGGTTTTCACTGTTCTCTACACGCAATCTGTTTTCACTGCTCTGTAAATTCCCACTTCTCTCTTGTTTGTTACACCTTCTTCACCTCACACGCTTTCAGTTTGTTTCAATTTTGCTAAAACTGGGAAGAAGAAGAAACCGTGTAGTTCAATTATTTTTATCAATCTCCCAACTAAGAAACTCCACTACTCTGAACCCCCCTCCCCAATTCAATTATTCTTATTGTTCTTTCCATTTCAGTGATGTGAACGAACGAAACATTACAGTGGGGTGATTCTTAACCAGTGTGAACAAGTTAATGGATCTGTTACAGATCAACCTCAGACAGCTAAGCTTCTAAACAGCATTCATCGAACCATTTACACTCTATAGCATTATAAATACCAGACCCATCAAGCCAAGGTTCATACTTTCATCATAATCCAAAAACCCTTCTCTGTCTCTCTACAGTATACTACAATTCAAAGAGTAATTACTCAATGGCTTTCTCTAGAATCTCCATTCTTCTTTCTACTCTCATCCTTCTTATTGTGTTTCTCTTTGATCACCAACCTTCAACTTTCGTTAGGGCAGAGAACCAATTAATTGAAGATTATGATGCACCAACAGCTTGTAACCAGTGTGTCAAAGCGGGTAATCGGAGTGATGACAGAACTGATACTGTTGGAATTGACAAGATTGTTGTGGATTGCGCCGAAGCACACTTGCAAGGAAATAACTCTGCATTGGCCACTGAAGTTCTAGATGGTGCCTTAGCTGCTAATCGGAGTGACGACGGAGCTGATACTGTTGGAATCGCCTCGATTGTTGTGGATTGCGTAAGAACTCAAGTTGCTCAATTACAAGGAAATAAGTCTGCATTGTCCTCTGAAGTTGAAGATGGTGGTGTCGTAGCTGATAACAGAAGTGATGACAGAACTGATGCTGTTGGAATTGCTGCGATTGTTGTGGATTGCGTCAAAGCACAGTTGCAAGGAAATATCTCTGCATTAGCAGCGTCTCATGTCCAAGATCATTTTTCTGCAAATCCAACCATTACACAGAGCCGACAAGAACTCAGAAATCTCTCTTCTACTTCTCCTTCCCCATCACCAGCTTCTACAGGGGTTCCTTACCCATACTTGGTAAGGAACCCTAACCAGTTCCAACCCCCACCCAAGGCATGGCACATGCCATGGTGGGGGTACCTCCTAATTGGAATGGGTGTTATTTCACTGGTTTCTTTGGGAATTGCACTAATCATATGGAGAAATAAAGGGAAAGTAGTCAAAAGGTGGAGATAGATCAAAAGAAAGACATAGAGCTTGGAATCTGCAGCAGCCAAAGCAGCTCCAACTCTATTGTTGATCGAGTTGGCTGCAATCCTTCTACAATTGAAGATCAGGAATGAAGTCATCACATGATCATTCAGAGCAAAGAATCATTTCTTATCATGAGTTTCAGAGCTTAACTAAATTCCCATGGTAATATTGTAATGAAGAAGAAGAAGATGAAAATGGGTCCATTAACAATTGAAGTTTAGAGGGTTTAAATTAGTTAGAGGGTTTTGGTTGTTGTCTAATCAAAACTGCAGTCTGTAATTAGTTTGTAGTAGTACTAGTACAATATCCTAATGTGAAGAACTGATGATCATGATCAATGAAGGCTTAATTTATGATATGTGTTTGATGGGTGTTTTTGATACCTAAATCTGAATCATTCAGAAAACTGAAGTCTGTAATTTTGGGATAAACCACCGGAGAAGGAAGAAGCATCGCCTGAAAAAAATTGCATTTGACCGGCACAAATATGTGGACCTGCTGAACCAGTCATCCTATATGGGACCCGAGTCTTTCTGTATTAGCTGAGTTGTCATATAGTTATTGGCTACTCAGCTTCCCGTTGAATCTACTCATACATTTGTTGACCAGGAACCAGAATTTCTGATATGGTGATTTCTGTAGCTTGCATTGTGTTAAATGGCTCGTCACTCCCAATCTTTGATGGATCTTGACAACATAATACGTCATAGTCCCATACAACATGATACATATAGTGGAATTGATTCAAACATATCATATTTGAATTAACATTGTACTATGATCATGATATGATTTTTTTGTTCCTTTTTTTTTCATTTTGTCTTTCTTGGTACATACTACTATGGTACATACTACTAGTACTTCCGAATTAATTAGACAACTAAAACTCTCTAAAACTTAATATTGGAGTGGTTGTATCCATCGGAAAATTGGAATTTTACGTTGCCGGAGAAAGAGAAATGGTAGGTTTGAGCTAGTGACATAGATGATCAAACGTGGGTGAAGGTAACCAAATGCTTGAGTTGAGAGTAATTTTGTTTTTCTAGAGTAGATAACTGATCCAACGATGGTGGTGGTTTGTGATGGAAATTCAGTTTTTACCCTGCGAATATAAAACTTCACTGGAAACCACCACTGTTAGATAGATTGATCCAACGGTTCTAACAATGCTAGATTAAAAATGTTCTAACATTGCTAGATTAAAAAAAAATCCAAAATTAGCACGTGAATATGCCCCAATAATTTTTGGTATGCCCCAATGACGTGTCCAAGCTGCAGTTATTGCTTTTAGCATTTGGAACGGATACTCATCGGAAAAAATCACCTGTCCCCCTCTCCCGTGGCCCCCCTGCGGTCGCCCCCCCCCTCCCCCACTGTTTGCCACGTTGACATTTTATTTCCTCTCATCCCCACCTAAAACCAAGCTATTTAGTTTCAGCCCCTCCCCTAGGTTGATAGACATGAAAAGAAGACACATGTTGGAGGACTGAGGAGTAGTCACTGGCACACACTACAAACAAACAAAATACGAAAACACTCGGTGGACACCGGATTTTCGACACCGGATTTCGACACCGGTACATGGCATCCGGTGGTTGGCTGATTCCTATAGCGTTGGGGCCTGCTAACCTTGGGGGCCTACTAATCCTACGATCCAACGGTGGATGTCAATGCCACATAGCGGTGTTGGAACCCGGTGTTGAAATCCGGTATTCCTGTAGTACGACTGAACAAAATATGTGGTCTGGTTTTGGCTGATGTGTCATAAGGTTATTGGCTGTGTGGCTGCCTACTCATACATTTGTTGACCAAAAATGGCCAGGAACCAAATTTCTACTACTAGGCCATGCAAATGGAAAAGTCTTTTATTTTTGCCTAGTTTATGTAACCTTTGACTCTACCACTATCACAGTAACTTGAAACAACAAGTCAAATGCACATGTGTTGTACGTCGGTAAATATAAGTCTTTTTCATTCTAATTACCCATTTTTTCAAAACTATAGCCGTGTAGACTAATAAGGCAGCATTTTTTCAGCTGCCTTCTGCATAATCTTTAAATTAGGCCAACCAAGTGGGCATCCAACAACAACCTAGCATCTCAGCAAGCAGTATCTAGCCCTTGCCTTTTACTACTGAAATATCATGCAAAATATGGCATGGAAGCTA
>JAJJMA010232464.1:0-12307 GCA_023529015.1 Papaver nudicaule
CCAACAGAATACAATTGGTCAATTGCAGACTTAGTTCCAGTAGTTTGATCAATTTTTATGAACTATACCTTTTTGGACCCAAAATATCAGGTTATTGTTCAACTTCTTTTGGCTTCAGTAGCAGGGGTTATGTGTGTCTTGGATTTTGAGCACTGCGAAAGCTTGAGAATCTATGCAGAACTGACGGTGATTGAAAAGATTTCTTGGAGAAAAAATCGTGGATATTATTAAATTGTGGGCATCCAACTCAAATTGGCAATGAGTGGAGTGGCCCATATGATTATTAACTGCAAGATCTTATAGTGCCCATACACAATGTGGGACTAATAATCTCAATACGCCCCCTCACGTGTAGCCTCGTTGGGTCTAACACGTGGACATATAATCGGGTGACGCCGAGTAGAGGTGCGGTCATATCAGACTCGTCACAAATAGCACTACACGAAATCCAGTTTTTACCAACAACAGCATTAGTCACGGTTTGCATTTCAGCAACGGGCATACGCTGTTGGGAAGCTCGTAACGTCTTCAATGGTTACTGAAAATGCGATATGTTACAGTGCTCCGTGTTTTTGTTGGTGCAATTACCCGCCTACCCTCAATATTTCGGTGAACTTCCTAAGTTAGCCTCGACTTTTCTTATCCCCGCCCAACTTTGGTGTGATGAAATTTCAACCCCAGCAGCGTAACAAAACCTGTTTTTTATCTCAACGGAATTCTGTTGAATAACATTTGAGATAAATTTTGAAAATCAGAAAACAATAAAGAAAAATCACTGAAAATGAATTCATTTATTTTGTCCGAGTTTTGGTGATAGGGTAGAGAAAGAAGTTAATGTGTCTAGCTGAAAACAGTTGAGACATAACTTCTATTCGTCTTCACCTCCACGGATTTCATCGCCTAACATTCAATTCCTTTCCCTTTTTTTTTTCAGCGGATAATCCTTCGTTTGAGTCTGAGCTTGAGAAAACATCATCAACATCATTCAATCAGTTACTTCTTATGTGAACCTCGATTTGATATTAGTTTAATTATCAAATCGATTTCTCATAGAGTTATTGATTGAGATTTGGAATTTGAATCCGAGTTCATTCAGCAATTAGGTATTTCACTGATTTAAGAGGAATCTGAGTTCATTCAGCAATTAGGTATTTTACTGATTTAAGATTCATTTATTTATGTTAATTTCAAATATATGAACATCAATTGAATAACTGAATTCATCCAGCAATTACATATTTCCCTGATTTAAAATTAGAGTATGAGTATCTACATCTTTTCAGATTTGTATTTGGTTATAGATTTTTTGCTGATTTGTATGTGTGGTTTGTATGTGAAAGTTTATGATTGTTAGTATTTGTATCTTTAGATTATGAACTTGGTAACATGAAGCATATTTCAATTTGGTAATGTAGGATGTTGGGGAATAAAGATTGGATGCTTGAAAAAGACCTATTTAGCCAAAAATATCGAGAGGGGGTTAGAGACTTCCTCAACTTTGCATCAGCCAATGGGGATTCATCTGGTTGTGCTTGCCCATGTAAGAAGTGTGCTAATGATTTTCGGCATCCATGGAAAATTGTTCGAAAGCATCTGTTCGAGGTGGGTATCTTGGGGACGTACAACACTTGGTACTTGCATGGTGAGGAATTGGTGGGTCAGAGTTCAACTAGTCGTTCTGTGGAGAAGGAGAAGGTTGCAGAAGAAGAAATGCCTGATTTCGACTGGGATGCTTATGCTGCTGCCAACTTTGGTCCTCATGCTGACCCTTATGAGCAAGTAGTCTGTGAAGAACAAGAGGTGGATATGGGGGAGCGTTATGCTAAGTACTCAAATTTGGCAGGGAAGCAGTTGCACCCAGCATCCGAAGGTATCTCAACCATCGGTGCTATCGTAGAACTGCATAATCTAAAGAAAACATATAAATTCTCTGGTCATTGTATGGATAGTTTGTTGATTCTGTTAGGAAAGTGGCTTCCTGGAAACAATTTCCCTAAAAACTATGATTCTACGAAGACGATGCTAAAGGATCTGGGGATGGAATGCAAGGCTATTCATGTTTGCCCGAATCATTGTATGCTGTATCACAATGCAGATAAAAATCTTCAGCAATGTCGAGTGTGCCAAGCTAAAAGATTTAAAGAATTCAAAGATTCCGACGGGAAGATGCAGGTGTCAAAAGAACCTATGTTAGTGCTAAGATACTTTCCTCTAGGACCAAGAATTGAGAAAATGTTCTCTATTCCTTGGATAACAGCTTTCATGGATTGGCACAACCGAGCGGCAGTTTCTTGTCGTTATATGCGTCATCCGTGCGATTCACCTCAGTGGCGCAAGTTCAATGAAAAATTCCCGGATTTTGCAGCGGAAGGCAGAAATGTTTACCTTGGAATATCGACGGATGGGTTTAATCCCCATGGCCAGTCGAATATAGGTTGGAGCTGTTGGCCTCTCATTTCTGTGGTTTATAATCTTCCACCTTCTTTGTGTATGAAGACTGAATTCCAAATATACAATATGTTGATACCTGGTCGCAAGTCACCGAGTGGAGACATTGATGTATTTATGCAGGTGTTTGTCGATGAATTAAAAACTCTCTTCAAAGACAGAAGGCGAATTTGGGATTCTTTCAGAAAAGAGTATTTTATCGTGAGAGTAACTCTAATGTTTGGGATTCATGATTTACCTGCTCTTGGTATTTTAAGTGAACGAACAGTTCATGGCTACAATGGATGTGTTGTCTGCGCAGAAAAAACTCGATGTACTCATATGGGCTTAGGATTTAGGAAGGTAGTGTACACTAACTATCGGATTTTCCTCAAGAGCAGGCACACCTTTAGGGATGGGAAATTCTTGGGATTGGACAAAGAGGAGAGAAAGTTGGCGCCAAAGAGACTAACTAACGATGAGTCGCTCGAGTTGTTGAAAGATGTTCATTACATACCTGGTAAGACCCAAAAACGCAAGGCTGGTAAAAGAAAGAGATACGTGTATGATGATGAGACTGAGACTGAGGTTGAGGATGATTATGAGTTAGAGGATGGTGGTATTGATCAGAGGGATAATTCTGGTTTGGGAACAGGTATTTTCAATAGGAAGTGTTGTTTTTGGGAACTTGAGTCGTATAGCAATCTGGGTATATTTCATTCTATCGACGTGATGCACACGGAAAAGAACGTCATGGAACACATTTATCACGCTCTCTTTGATGATGGAAGTAAGGCTCAAAGGTTATGGAATAATCGTGATGAATTGCGTGAGAAAAAGCTCCACATTGGAGAGTGGAAAGCGAAGAAATTTAAGAATGTGGTAGTAAACACCCCGGTGTGGGTTTTGTCTAAAGAAGAGCAGAATTTTTTTTGCCAGATCATTAGAAATCTGAAATTCCCTTCAGGTTTTTGCTCAAACTTGAGCAACAATGTGAGTGGGGATAGGTTGCTGAGCTTAAAATCTCATGACTATCATATTTTGATTGAGTACTTGCTACCTGCTCTGCTTCAACATGCCTTTCCTGGACATAAACACCTTCGAATTGCACTTTAGCAAGTCAGTTTGTATTTTAGATTGCTGTGCTCTAAGGTCGTTAAAATAGAAGATCTGAGCCAGGCTAAGTGGATGATTGCAGAGGCCATGTGCGTGCTCGAAAAGTATTTCCCAGCTTCATTTTTTGATATAAGCGTGCACAACATGGTTCATCTGGCTGATGAAGCCTTGGTTTGTGGACCGGTTAGGTTCCGATGGATGTACCCACTTGAGAGGTGAATTGTCGTTTCACCAATTTACCCCTTCAATTTTTTTGCATTTTTTTGGGAGTTTTGTACTGACATTTACATGTGCATACTGTATCAGGGCAATGAAGGAGTGCAAAGGCCTTTGCCATAACAAGAGATACATTGAAGCGTCAATTACAAATTCTATCATTCTAATGAGGCTGTTAGGTATGCAATGGAGCAAGCCAAAGCTAGAGCCGAAGGAGGTCACAAAGCCAATTGGGCTGCCTTTCTGGATCAAGAATCTGATTTCAGCGATGAGGGTTCCATTCTTGGAGATAAAGAAGTTTTGTTGAGCCCTGTTCAATGGGTTCAGATACGTCGGTGGCTAATATTTCAGCGTTGTCAACCGGAACTAGACGATTATTATAGGTATTTGTTGTTATATAATTTCTGTTTGTATGGACACTAAATTTCTATTGATAATGGGTTGGTATAAAAGTATGCTATATATTTATGTTCAGGGATTACCGCACCGGCCATTCAGACGTTGGAGTGGACTTGGTCCAGTTTGAAACCGACTTCCTTTCATGGTTGTACAACAAGGTATGACTTGTAGAACCGGTTTGTTAGAAAAATTTAGGTGGCATTAATTCTGATTTATGGGTTTTCTGCGCTTTCGCAGCTTAGGGATGAACATAATATGGATGGTCTCCTGTGGGATTACCTTAAAGGTCCGGACGAGGTAAGGGAGATTGAAAGATACCGTGTGAATGGATATGTTTTTTGTTCCCAAGCTTTTGAGGCCAAGCTTAGGACCTAGGATAGTGGTGTTACCATGGAAGCAGACACAACTTTTAGGAGCAAAAGAACTGATAAAGAGCCGTGACTGTGAAAGCCAGGTGGTATGGGGTGATCCAACAAATCCTACAGTTGAACTATGGTTCATTTAAAGAAGATGTGTTTTACTGTGATTGGGTGAAGGTGGAGACTGGAGTCAAGATGTGTAAGGATTCAGATTATCCTCTGGTCAATCTGTCAAGAATGAAGAAGAAAAATGCTATCACAGACGAGCCCGTGATTCTCGCGGAACAGGCTACCCAAGTTTTTATTCCCAGGATTTGAAAGAGCCAGCCTACTGGGTTCCTATGCATCCCTCCAGAAGACTAACTATCAGTGTAGACAGTGCAGATGTACCGGCTGAAGGCAGTTTTCAAGATATTTTAGCAGAAGAACCACATCTTCGAGCTTTGCTCACCTATTGGAGCAACCCTGAGAATTTGAAATAATCTGTACGTTTCCTTCTACTTTTGCTTACAGTTTTACACCCCTTGTTGTTGGTTTATAACTTTTAAGGTTTGTTCTATGCTTAGCTAACTCTGTTGACAATTGATTTACACTTGGTTTACACTCTTGCTTATCTTTTAAGGTTTGTTCTAGTCTTTTTACACTTGGTTTACACTTCGTTTATTCCACCCCAATGCTAACACACACATTATATTTACACCCCGGTGGGTACCACCAAACATCATCTTCTTTTCTACTACTATTTTAGTGCTAAAGAACAAACACACCTTTCATTAAAGATCTGCTGCTTTTGGAAGCACTCACTTTCTCTCTCAGACAAGAATATTCAGACTTTAAGGAGATTCAGGGCTTGATTAAGGAGGAAATCTATTTCTCTCTATTTGAGCCGAATATTCAGCCTACATCAATCCCTTTTTCGAAAAGGTAAGGTCTTTACTTTTGGGTCCTTTACTTTTCAACTGCCTTTGCATGTTGCATGGTGAATCCGTTAGTAATAAATGAAGTTAAATGCTAAAAATGAAGTGGAATCATGATAGATGGTGTGAAATCAAGATGCATGAAGTGAAATTTTGTTATGTTGGTCTATTTCTACTCACTCAATGATTTTAGTGCTGCTCTGTTTAATTAGATTTTTAATTAACAAATTAGATGAAATCATGACATGGGTTTAGTTTGGTTTACGTTATTATGATCTCCAGATGTGTTTGATTTAAGTATTGCTTTTATGAAAATTTTAGGGTTTTGGTCTGTTTCAAATGTCCAGTATTGATGTCGTTGATCAAGATGTTTATATTAATTTGAATATAATGCTGTTTATATTAATTTGAATGTATGAATGTATGAAAAAAATTTAGGATATGGCATCGAATAGCCAAAACTACTCAGAAGCAGAACGTAACAGAAAGGGGAAAAGAAAAAGGTCTGACTCTGCGGAGCAGAGGAGCTCCGAACATTCTGATGCTACTTCACATCCGTTCAATCCGTTGATTGCTTTCAACAACATTATCTATAGATGCAGCTTGGATCAAGCAAAAGAGATTCTCAAGCGTGCTTCCGATTATGTCGGTTGTTTGGAAGTAGGCCAGAGAATTAAGCATGACAGGGAGGAAGAGAGCAAGAAACGCAGAAGAGAGCAGGAGGAGGATTCTGAGCTTGAAGAGTACCAAAGGAGGGTGCGAAGAGAAGCCCGGATGCAGCGTCAGCTTATAGAAATGGAAACGGCGCCACCCGCTGAAGGTATACCCTCCGATGATGATGCGGAGGAAGCAGAACCTAAACCCCTAGTAGAAGAAGAAGAGCATGTACATGAAGCAGACCCTTTTCATGTGGGAAACTTTATTGATGTGCTGGTGGCTGCTGATGAGGAGCAAGAATTGAGGGTGGATGATTGGTTAGATTTACGAATGGCGGAAGTGGATGATGTGGGTGTTGTTGATTCTGCTGCTGCTACTGGTACTGCTGTTGTTGCTTTTATTGATGAGGAAGAAGAAGAAGAAGAAGAAAAAGAAGATGAGGAAGAAAATGGGGATGAGGAAGAAGATTCTGACGAGGAGGAGGAAGATTCTGACGAGGAGGAAGAAGAACCTGATGATGAGGAAGATTCCGAGGAGGAAGATTCCGATTATGTCGAAGATAATGAACAAAGTGATATTGTTAATGGGGATGAGGATGACGAGGATGGGGACTCGGGTTCAGAGAGTTCCTATTATTGATATTTGTGTGTGTGAACATAATTTTTTGTATATTTTGGGATATTTTGGGGAAACTGGTTGTGTTACCAGTAGTTATGGATATGGCGCACACACTGAAACTCTTAATTCTGATTGTGTGTGCGCTTTCATAACTATGATTACACTAGATACTCTTAACTCTGATTGTATCAACTCTGACCCATTTTTTGTTTCTTTAGTCAGAGTTGTATTTAGAACTGGAAGTTCAGTCTTTTTTGTTTCTTGAGTCAGATACTCTGGCTGAAATATGCAGGAAAACTGGAAGTCAGCTTAATGTAAATCAGTCTTTTTTGTTTCTTGAGTCAGAATATGTTTTCAGATATCCCTGCTATCAGCTTAATGTAAATCAGTGAAAATCAGTTATCTTATAAATCCTTTGCTCAGTAATGTAATTTTCTTTTCGTTTAAAAAACAAAACTGCTGCTTTAGGCCCAAGGGGTTTGGGAGAAAAAACAATGAAACTGTCCTAGTGGCATATAGGTCCATAGGAAAAAACAATAAAACCGTCTCAGACATCACTTTTTTTCAACGGAAACAACAAAACCGTCTCATACCTTACTATTTTCTACTGCCATTAGGGATTTGAAATGGAGTTCATAAGAAGATTATAACTATCACTTGCCCACAATGGGTTCTTTTATGGTTCTACATTAACTCCACCTTGAATTTGCCATTTTTGGATAACATCAGCGCTACTCTGGGAGAGCCTGGCTCAGAGTATGGCAAATTAGGGAGTGGTTTGGAGTTTAGAGGAAGATTGCCAAATACAACACTATTTTTCTACGGAAAAAACAAAACCGTCTCAGAAATATCACTATTTTCGACGGAAACAACAAAACCGTCTCATACGTCACTTTTTTTCAACGAAAACAACAAAACCGTCTCATACCTTACTATTTTCCACTGCCATTCGGGATTTGAAATTGAGTTCATAGGAAGATTGTAACTCTCACTTGCCCACAATGGGTTCTTTTATGGTTCTACATTAACTACACCTTGAATTTGCCATTTTTGGATAACATCAGTGCTACTCTGGAAGAGCCTGGCTAAGAGTATGGCAAATTAGGGAGTGGTTTGGAGTTCAGAGGAAGATTGTCAAATACAACACTATTTTTCTACGGAAAAAACAAAACCGTCCCAGAAATATCACTATTTTCGACGGAAACAAAAAAACCGTCTCAGAAACATTACAATTTCCAACGGAAACAACAAAACCGTCTCAGAAACATTACAATTTTAGTGAGTGGTTTGGAGTTCAGAGGAAGATTGTAACTCAAACTTGCCCAAAGTGGGTTCTTTTAAGGTTCTACAAGGATTCTTCCTTGAATTTTTCATGAAGGGATAGAGTCAGTGGTTCTGTGAAAGATCCTGACTCATAGTATGGCAAGTTCGGCAGTGGTTTGGTGTTCAAAGAAGATTCTAACTCAATTTCTTGCCCAAAGTTGAGGATCAAACAAATTTCACTTTGAATTGGTACAAATCAGTTATTAGTTAACATTTATAAATCAGTTCTTATGAAAACAAATCTCCAAACAACAATATCAAACATTTATAAATCAGTTCTTATAAATCACTTTGAATCCACCGTAAATTACTATTGTTAAGCGAAATCTCCACCTTCCAAATTGGACGTGTTTTGTTATAAGAAAATGAAGTTGACCGAAATTTTAATTTGACTTGACAAAGTCAATCGCAACATTTAAGCTCGATCCGTATGATCTTTTCACCTCGATTTTTGGGACTAAAAACATATCTCTCTTCTATTATTGAAACTTTGGGCAACTTTACTCTCTGTCCAAAAGTTGGAGCTAACTTTTAGATCTCAAATTTTTGTTTCCCACTTAAATCCCAACTCAGATACTTGTTTCAATTTTCGTTTCCCTCTCCCAATTCCTCTTTTTCCTCCAAAATTTTCGATTCCCTCTCAAATTTCTTTTCCCCCTTCTCCAAATTTCAGAAACATTTTGAATCTACCTTTTCTCTATAAAGAAGAGAAGATGGAGTTGAAGCTTTGTTGCCGTTTTCCTGTTTTCACAAACTCTCTTCCGATCTTCACTCACATCGTTCATACCTCTTACCACGCATCTAACCCTGTACCTCAATCAATCTCGAAAGGTAATTTCTTTAGATCTATCTTGTTTTTTTTTCATTTGGTTCTTAGGTTGTGTATGCTTAACAATTGTTGTTTGCTTTAAGAATAGTTGAGTTTTTTTATTGTTCATTGCTTCTATTGTTTATGCTTAATAAGTTACTTACTTGTGGGTGTTGTGATCTATGGATCCAAACTTAGGGTTTCAACCAAAGTTCTAGTTTTCTACTTTCATAACTTGCTATGTATTCAAGTTTTCTCATATGTTGTTTGTTGTTTGTTTTTGGTTCGTTTGTATGAAGATGTCAAGTCAGGATTCAGATGAAACTTCACCACCAACCACTAGTGGTACTCCTTCTAGTGGTAGTCCTGATGCTTTTCAAACTACTAGTACTCCCACCGGTAGCTGTGATCCAAGAATCCTTCGATCCAGATATCTCGTTGACCTCGATGAGCATGGTCGACCAATGGGAGTAAACGCCAGTAGGTTTGCTACCAAGACTGGAAAGCTCATCAGATCCCACTGTCCCGTCGACTGCAAAGACTGGAGGCTTGTACCTCAAAAGTGCAAGGACACGATGTGGGCCGCTCTAATGGTAAAGATCTCCCTTCAATCTATAATACAACCACTGTGTTTTTTTTTGTCCATTTGTGCGTTACGCTGATGCCAACCGCAGTCTTTCGTTGCTGACATAAATACTTTCTTGTTCTTTTCAGGACACTTTCTGTTTCCCCATCGACGATGCTCTGGCTAGAGTGGCCGTTTCTGGGATGTTTCCACAGAAGTTTAGGTCCCACAAATGGGGACTACGGACCAAAATCCTTGACTTATGCAATACCAAGGAAGAGATGAATGCCCAGTGTCCATATGGCATGAACACCGATGTCTGGGAGCGGTTTATCGACAACGAGCACGAGGAAGGAGTTGCAGAGAAGCATAAAAAGTTGGGAGCTAATCAGAAGCATAGAGAGTACACACATTGCTTAGGAAGACTCTCATATGCCAACAAGAGCTACATGGTGGTAAGTACTTTGGTGATTCTCTAAGAACATTTAAATTCTCCTTGGATGTTACCTTTACAACCCCTGGTACTGTTCATACCGATTATACAGTCTAAAGAAGAGAAAAAACCTGTTGCTAAATGCCGTGGAGAACAATGGTTGCTTGGACACAAGCGCAAGAATGGAGCCATAGTGACGGGTCTTGATGACAAATATGTGAGTATACAAGACTCATACATTTTGAATGTTCACGTACACAAGACTCTTACACAAAAAAAAAATTCCCTTGAATTTCAGAAACTAGTGGAAGCTGCAGTGAAGAAGAGAAAGGCCCTGTTGGAAGCTGGCGAGGGAGAGTTAAAGGAGCTGTATTTTGATGACGATCCACTTTCTGAAGTGTTTGGAGTTGACAAGCCAAGGAGCTATTGCCGTTCCTTTTCCTCAACTATGTCCATGAAGCAGGCAGTAAATATGAAAGTAGGGGCGGCCCTTAAATCTTCTGGCAAAAACAAACTCACTGATGCTGATGCTGATGCTAGAATGAACCAGATGCAGCAAGATCTTACGCTTCTTTCAAAGGTGAGCTTCAAACATGATCTCCTATAATTAGTTCATTTATGTCTTGTGTATATTGTGCATTGTATATATCAGATTCTAATCAGATCAATTTTTGAATGTATTTGTCCTGCTTACAGCATGTTATGAGTTTTATGGCTGCCACTGGAAGGGTTCAGGATACTACTTCTCCTTCCAGTCAAACAACTTCTGCCCCTGGTGATCTTTCTGATTCTCCAACAGAGAATCATGTTCAGTTGCTGTAGCTGACACTGTTGCTGAAGCTGCTATACCTCTTATGGGAGATCATCAGGTACGTCTTATCAACAGGAAAGGGGATGCAGTTGCAACTGGTCATGTACTTGGTGGAGTGCAGGGGCAGTCTTGTCATGGGGCTACCGTGAACCACAAAGTGGAGAGAGTTGTCTGTGTTGAGGAAGTTATGGATGCGCTCTATCCTGTTCCCGATGCTCCACAAGGGGATGACTACAATGTTTTGGGAGATCTGGTAGGTAGACAGTGCTTCATTATATGGCCCATAACCAGGATGATCCTTGTTTGAGCACTTCCCACTTCCTGCAATGGTTTTTTGTGCAGCTTAACTTTAACACTTCTATATACTGCTGCTTTTTTTTGTTGGGTCTTTTGGGTATCAAGTACGGACATATTTCGAGTTACACTTGTGTAAGTGTAATTGTTTGGACATCCTTATTATTATTAGTATGTTGTGTGTATATATATATATATATATATTTGTATCAAATATTCGATGTTGTTTATTTATTTATTTGCTTTTGTGTACCTGTCAACCCCTTTTTAACTCCGCCATTTGAGATGCCGGTCCCCAGCCCGGGTAAAGGAGGAGGGAAGAGGACTAGTTTGTTATATTTTTGCAGGAACTTGCAGAATGGTTGAGCTTGCTATAAAGAGACAATCAAATACCAGGTAACATAGTTACTTACTCGTTCATGTTCTTGGATAATTATGTATTCTAGTTCGTTTCATACTGACCTACATGTACACTTCTCTTCTTTGCTGGTATGACAGGCACACAAGTGGGAGAAAGTGGCCTTTTCCGTTGTCAAATCTGCTCCTCAGTTAGTTAGAATATAAGGTATATTACTGATATTGAAATTTCTGAGTTTGATCCTTTTAGTGCTCATCTTACTAACTTATGTCTACTCTTTTGTTATTTTCAGGCTGTGATCAAGTTCATATACTTTGACCAGTGATGATGCTTCTTGCATTAGTGAGTAAACTCTCAATATGCCTGTTTTCAGTATTTGTTATCATTTCTATGGTACATTAACTAAGGTTGATACTTACTATCTTTATGTTTATTTTTTGAAGATTCAACGCGCAGACTTGAAGCTAGAGAATACCAGTGAGGAGGTAATCTAGGGTTGATTCTGCTGGTATGGCAGGTGCAGAAGTGGGAGAAAATTGTCCTTGCAAAGGTTGTCCAAGAGTTGGAATGAATTCCTCTCAACCACTAGCAATGTTTTTGGAATGAATTCCTTCCAACTCGTTGGTTAACCTTTAAAGACATTGCTGTTATTATTTTTCATTCTTGTTATTCCACGGTGCTGCTGCAGGTCTCATTTTTTAATCTCAGGTTTGTTCATTACCTGATATTATCTCTTGAATGATTTAGTTGTGATATCCTGTTTGATTTCATTTATCAATGATATTTGCTGATAACTTGTCTTAATTTGCTGTAGAAGTGGAAAAACGTCCGGCGCAAATCTTTTTGGTGATTTCCCCTAGTAGTTATTTTCAGGTATGAACTCTAATTAAGCTATGATTGTGTATGATTACTAGTGTGCCTCAGTTACAGATGAGAATTAAGCTCATTATCAGTTTAGTTCTGTGGTCAAATATTTGAGCTACTATAGCTTGTTCTCTCTTTCATA
>JAJJMA010232487.1:0-10648 GCA_023529015.1 Papaver nudicaule
ATCTCAACTAAACTACTGTATGTATGAGTAGATCTGATGGATATGGCTCCTTGAGTACCTATGCAGATTTTTCTACTCGTACCGTAGTAGAGACCTTGAAGACGAAGATTGTGAAGACAAAGAAGACATCAATTATTCTTCATCGACAAAAGGTTAGTAGGAGTTATGACTTTATGGAAATTCTTCTATTCTACTTTCTCTATTCTTTCGAAATATAGTCGACTACTTTAGTAGTGATAATAGCGATTGAGATCATATTCTTGTCTAACGTGGCCTTGTGTCATGACCAGTGTTTGTTCCCACAAATACTGTGAGTACAAGAATGAATGAGACAGATTCGGTGCCATGTGTCCATTACAATGGTTTGCTTGCAAATCGTTAGTTGGATATGGATGAATCTAAAGGAGTACTCTTGAGCAAATAGTCCGTGGATTACAGTTGAGGACGTACACACGTCTAAGTTCTGGCTAAGCCCAGTACTTCCAGCGGAATCCAGATTTGACGAAATTTGACAGGCGGACGGTTCACGAACCGGTTCGCAAACCATAAACTCGAATTTCTTCTGAGTTCCAAAGTGGCTGAACATTTCGCGAACCTGTACGCGAATCCAATGTTGGTTACTTTGCTGGTGTCGGATTTAGTGGATATTCTTTCAGAATTTCACTTGGGTCAAACTCTAAACTCCTTTATCTCTTAGGTGGACTTGTATATCACATAAATATCTTTTTGGTCCATCTAACGATCCTCAATGAGTCAATAAGATAAGATTATCTCTGGTCTGTTGGATTTCTATCTTGAAGTGTTTTTGAGCTAACAAAACACTTGGCAGATAAACTTAAAAAGAATTCCAATTGAGATTAATCTCTATTACTTGGTTGGCAAGTTTAGGGTTTCCTTAACTTGTGGGACAAGTAATTGATTACTTTATTCCAAAGCAACCTATCTTATTGAATGCTATAAATAGATGTGTCTACGGACAAATACCGCAAGCATCAAGCATACGTGAAGGTCCTTAGGGAAGGTAACGTAAACTCTTTTCACTTCGGTGAACGCTTGTTGTGGTATAATCATCCTCTATAGGTTGCAGCTCCTCTGGGAACTCCCTACAACTATAAAAGACTTCTCTTGAGAGTTGGGAAGCACAGGTAGGAGATTGAGACCATATTTGGTTGAAATCGGATTAACCTGTAACCTTGGTAACCTGATCACGTTCTTGTCTATTACATAGTCCGTCTCTTCTGCTATACGGATATTCAATAACTGATAAGTTACACACAAGGTTGAAAGGTAGCAACGCACGGCTGCCCTCGGTGTTGTAAGACCTAGTTAGCTCCAGTTATACAAGTTTCTTAAGTGATTCTTCGTGTATAACTGAGGTAGAGATAAGTTGGGCATAGCTTACTCGGTTTGCTTGTCAGCCCCGATTTGTGAAGTAGATTTCCGTATGACCTAGATTTAATCATCCGAAGGAAGTCAACTTGTGTGTGGTAAACCTATAGAGGACAGTTAGACCATACGTCAACAGGTTGCAAAGCCAGTATTGCTGACACAAGACTTTGACATCGGTCAAAGCAACTCCTAGGCCTGTAAAGGATGTCAGCTGGGGGAATCAAGTGCGTGACGATCTGTGGGGGATCTAGAGACGTAAGGAGTGCGACAGTAGCCAATTCGCTTGGAGGGCTTGAGTTGGTCTCTGCTACATCCCAGACCGAAGTCTTATAGTAGGCTAGTGTTTGTAGTCAGTTTGTACTGGGCGGTGTTCAATCTGGACGAGGTCCCGAGGTTTTTTTGCAAGGCAGTTTCCTCGTTAAAAAAATCTCGGGTGTCTTGTGTGCTTTTACTTTCCGCATTATATCTCTGATTATATAATTGAAGCACCAAGTAGTACGTTATCCAATAACTGTAGAGTTTAACTCCAAAGTCCCAACTTTGTCGAGTTGATCCCCAAGATCACAACTCCAGTTATTAGAGTTTGGATATTGATTTTTGAGATCGTCCAAACTTAAACCATAAGACTCACGAGCCAAAACGAAAAGTTGGTAGTATTTCGGTACCCCTCCTTTTTCACCATCACCTTCGGATAAATCACGACACACTACCGTTCAAACTGAGGATAAGGAAGGTAGCCCCCACATATCACGAAGCAGTGGAAAAGGAACTCCAAAAGATGATGGACGCTGGATTCATCAGAGAAGTAATGTACCCAACCTGGGTATCAAACATGGTGATAATACCGAAGAAAAATGGAGGCGTAAGAATTTTCATCGACTTCAGCAATCTTAATAAAGCCTGCCCAAGGGACAGTTATCCCTTACCAAGCATTGAGCAACATGTCGATGCAACCTCAGGTCACGAGTTACTATCTTTTATGGATGGCTACTCGGGGTATAATCAAATAGCCCTGGCCGAAGAAGATCAAGAACATACTGCCTTCTTTACTCCGAGAGGGTTATATTGTTATACAAGAATGCCCTTCGGACTAAGAAACGCAGGAGCCACATATCAGAGACTGGTGGATAAAATATTCAAACAATGGATCGGGAAAAACTTGGAGGTATACGTTGACGATATGCTCGTCAAAAGTCTGAAGTCTAAAGATCACTTGGCGGATCTCAGAGAAATATTCGAAGCCATGCGGAGTTGCAAAATGAAGGTAAATCTGGAGAAGTGTACCTTCGGGGTAACCTCCGGGAAATTCTTAGGGTACTTAGTCACCAGAAGGGGAATCGAGGTGGATCCGGAGAAAGTCAGAGCTGTGGTGGACATGCCATCACCGAAGAACCTGAAGGACGTTCAAAGGTTGAGCGGAAGACTGGCGGCGCTGAGAAGATTCATAGCCTGGTCATCAGATAGATGCAAGGATTTCTTCTCCACACTAAGGAAGAATTGCAGATTTGCATGGACAGAAGACTGCCAGCAGGCCTTCGAAAAAGTCAAAGAGCACCTAGCCACCCTTCCGACGCTACAAAGGCCAGACAATGACGAAGTACTAACTCTCTATTTGGCGGCAACCAGCAGCGCAATCAGTGCGGTCCTAGTCAGGACAAACAAGAAGGAGGAAGTACTTATTTACTACATCATCAAGACTCTGTACCCGCAAAAAGAAACTACACGAAGATGGAGCAGATCATCCTAGCCCTCGTATTTGCAACCCAAAAACTGCGAACCTACTTCAACGCACATACAGTAAGAGTCTTAACGAAGGCGCCAATCGGTCAGGTCCTCCGAAATTCGGAGAGGGTGGGGCGCATAGCCAAATGGAATGCGCAGATAACACAGTTCAAAATTATATTCGAACCTCGGACGGCGGAAAAATCACAGGTATTGGCAGATTTCTTGTCGGACCTACCTCTCAAAGACGAAGAAGAAATTGATGATATACCAGGAGCCGAAGAAGACAAAAAAGATCCTGACGACCTACTGGAGCCAGTCAAATCCCGAAGATGGGAAGTGTTTGTGGATGGGTCTTCCAACAAAGAGGGCGCAAGAATAGGAATCGTGATAACCACCCCTACAGGAGATAAGATCCTTCATGCATTCAGATTGGAATTTGAAGAGTACACAAACAACATCGTGGAATACGAAGCAGTGATCCACGCGTTGCGACTAATAATCGAGTTGGGCATCACGGACGTCAGAATCACCAGCGACTCACAACTTTTCATTAGGCAGATCGAGCTTAAATACCAAACCTTGGATTTATGCCTTGCTGCCTACTTGAAGTTAGCACAAGAACTTACGACGAAGATTGAAAAGGTAACATACAGGCACGTAACAAGGAAAGATAATAGACATGCGGACGCGTTGGCATATATATCATCTATGCTACGGAACCCCAAGGTTACGTCCATCAAGGTAGGAAGAGTGTATGAACCATCGGTGAATACAAAAGTTGCGGAAGAAGAAGTTATGGATGTGAAAGGAGTATCCAGCCCACCAAACACAGAAGGCAACGAAGTAGAAGACGATTGGAGAATACCACTTCACCAATACTTAAGCGATGAAGTATTGCCCGAAGATCCCACGTATGCAGAGAAGATCATCTCAAGGGCGAAAAGGTATCACCTTCGAGAAGGAGTCCTCTACAAATCCATGTTCATGGGGCCACTACTAAGATGCATCACGAAGGAGAAAGGGATGCACATCTTAAAAGACATACATTATGGAGACGCGGGAAACCACAGCGGCATGAGATCCCCGGCGCAGAAAGCTCGACTACAAGGATACTATTGGCCAAGCATGAACAGAGATGCACTGGAAATGGCAAGACGATGTTTTGCCTGTCAGCAGTTCGCAAGAAAATTCAAAGCACCAACAACGGAGTTAAATGCTGTACTAAGTCCCTGGCCATTCGTTAAATGGGGAGTGGACATAGTAGGCCCACTGGTAGCAGGGTCAGGCAATCGAAGGTTTATGATAGTCGCTACTGACTATTTCACCAAGTGATAGCCCCCGTATGGGAAGGACCATATGTGAAGTACTACTCATAGGGCAAAGGAGGATCATGAGTTACCAGTCAGAAATACCACTCATCTTATGTTACTTTCCACGAAGGATGCTATGGCGCAGTATATTAATAAAATGTCTTTTCTTTGCTCCGAAGGTGACAATTTTTTTTTTAAAAAAAAAAAAAAAAAGTAACAGCGATGTAAGTGCAATAATAAGTTTGCCAGCAGCCTAAGCGCAATAATATGTTTGCCATGACAGGAGTATACCTGCTGATCACAGGTCATCTCTAGGATCCTCATTAATATGTATGAGGCGATGCATAAGAATTCCAATGATAGAGATAGCACGAACGTCGCCCCTAGCGGGAGAATCCTTCTCCCGGGTTAATGTCCTAAATCATCCCCTGGCCAAGGATGGTTGAAAGATAATGCTTAATCCAAGAAGGTTGAAATGCTTTAAAAAGTAGACACTAAGGGGAAGATATCATGATCAACAAGGTTACCATTCGGATATATCCGATTACAATTAGACACTAGGAGGAAGATCTCATGATCAACAAGGTTACCATTCGGATATATCCGATTACAATTAGACACTAGGAGGAAGATCTCATGATCAACAAGGTTACCATTCAGATATATCCGATTACAAAATGTTACAAGAAACAAAGGACAGGCACACGAAGGCAAGAAATGGCCAGGAATTCACCCAACATGTCAAAATGCAGGTGTAAACAGGGAATTCTGAATAATTTTTTCCGCAAGAAAGGGCAACTAAGGGACATCCATCCTCGGAAAAGCAATGCCAAGGAAGTGGCACTCGGCTTCAGCAAAAGCTTCGTTCACGGTAATTGCAGCAGAACGGGCGTAGGTGAGACTCCGCCCCTCCGTTTGAGAAGCCACAGCAGCGGCTACCTTAGCGTCAAAATCATGAAGTTGGGATTCAAGAGGGCAGCTTCGGCAACCGCAGTTTCTTCACGAGCCCTAGACTCCTCAGTAACACGCTTATACTCTTCCGTCAACAGCGTAACAACATTAAGTTCAGACTTCAACTCTGAAACCCGGTCATCAAAGATGGACATTTGTGGACCCAAAGGAGGATCAAGATCTTTTAAGAAGAACGAAGACCAGTCCACGGGCTTTACGACAGCAAAGGACAAGGGGGAGACGTGAGTAGCAGATTTCACCACTGACTCAAGCAGACCAGGCGAAGAAGGGATGCAAACCTCGGCGGAGCAAGACAAAAGCTCAGCCGTATTTTTCACGTTAACTTGTGTTTCAAGAGCAGAAGAGAACTCAGGATACTGGCAGTTCTGCAGATCGGCGTCATCAGTAATATCCACAACTGCAGGGGCAGGCAAGCAACTTCGACCAGCAACGTCATCATCACTATGGGGACCAGAGGAAACATCTTCGGAGCTATCTTCAACACCCGCACACACCCTAGAAGCAAAAGACTCCTCGGGCTCACCTTCTTCGTTCACAGATTTTACTTCGGCCTTTGATTTCTTCCTAGCAGCAGGCTGAAAAAATACAAAATCATTTGTCTAAGGCATGGGCAAAGGGGGACAACTACATATGCACAAAGAGAGGATATCAATTACCCATACCTTCGACAACGAAGTAACGCCAACTGGTTTGTTGTCAATATTTTTTACTAACCCAGCACCAACCTTTCTCTTTCGAGTACAAGTATTGTCACTAACGCTAGGTGAAGGTACATTAGCCCTCAGGGACTGGTAATCAGGAGAAAAACAAGCTATCAGAAAAATTCTTAACAGGAAACCGAAGAACAAAAGCAGAAATACATACACGCGAAGGAGTCGGGTTAAAGCGCCAGGCAACAAAGGTTCGATAGCGCGGAGGAAGAACTTTCATCAAACGAGGAAGAAAAAAGTCAGGCTGAGACCAAGATTTCCTAAAACCAGCAACCCACGGACCAGTGACACAAAGAGGAGTACGCATCCATCGGTGGTCACGACTAAGACGAAGCCTTTGATCAGCAGTGAAAGGAAGACTAACTGTCCCAGGGATAACTAGCAAGTCAGGATCATCACAATTATCCAGCAAAAGAGGGACTTGTCACGGATTCGCTTAGCAGAAGGGGAAAATCGATGAGGTCTAACCGACCAAGGTACCACGTTAGAGCTCTGAACAGAGTCCCCCCAGGTCAAGTTCAAGTTTTGAGGAGTATAATCCTCTCGGCGAACCATTGCTAAAGAAAATGGGTTATAACATCTCATGCGAGTACGACCTTGAGAAGGAAGCCATCACTGATACAATAGGCGGAAAAAATTACCAGTATACTGTTGTATGCCACGAAGTTGCTGACACAAGGAGGGATTGTCTCGGTCAACGAAGACGTCAATAAAGAAAGTATTATCAGGATCGTACAAAGGAAGGACAAGACCAGCAGCTAACTGACCAACGGATATGATTAAAGAATTCTCATCATAAGGAAAATTCCTAATCATATCCTCGGTCAGAACGTCTACATCACCATCAAAGAAGAAAACATCGAAATGGGTCAAACCAAAAGATTCTTTTATTCTGGCAAGACTCCAATGACGATAATTGTCATCATCAGGAGGACGTAGGCGACGTAGTTCATAGTTAATCTCTCTATCCACTCTAGCAGGAACAAGACCGTCGCCAACAATGGGGAGATTCTTCTTAACATCACCAGAAGAACTCAAGAGACGAGGAAAAGCCTGCAACGAAGAAGGAGTAGCTAGAGATATACTTGAATCCATGCCAGCATTCTTCGACTTCCTGAAAGAAGATTTCGACTTAGAACTAGAAGATTTCCGTGTAATCAGGGTTTGAAGAAAGCTTGAGACAAAGGGAGGAAAAATGAAGAACCAAAGATCAAAGATGAAGAAGGGAGCATACAGGAGGGAAGTTAGAACTGAAGAGGATAAAGATCACGGCCTCAAATCCATCATTTTTAAGAAAATCACAAAAAACACAAACTCCCACAAAACCACGAAAAGGCGTGAAAGAAGGGTCCACTATTATTTGAAAATGACGGCATAGGCGGAGGTTTTCTTCCATTATTGCCCATATCAATAACTGAAAGAAAAGGGCAAACTGTTAATGCACAATTTCGGATGGACACGTGGCGCCATCTCCTGAGGTTACGTATGGAGGCAACGAGTACTGCGAAGGATAAAACCATACCTCAGAAAAGCAACATCTCATCACGAGACGATGAAATCCAAGGGAGGAGATCGAAGGATCATCAACCTAGGATACTAGGAGAAGGAAGACACGTTAAGGAGTAGTCACACCGCATTTAATGTTGTTGACAGCAGGACAACAGTTGTTCATCGATTGGGGATTGGTCCAGACAGCTATGGAGAGGAAACCCCTCGACCAATGAGGATCCAACAACGTATGAATACAGTAGGATCCTCCACATATTATTAGTACGACGGGATGGGATTGGATGATAAAGGCGGTCACCGAAGATGGACGATCCAGCCAAGGAACAGCAGAAGATTGAAGCAACCAAGGGTAGCAAATAGCGATGCCCCTGAGAATACTATAAATATCCCCCCCTCATCAGTAGTTTAAGGGATCGCAGAATTTGGGAAAGGATAGCTAGGAGTGAGAATACTTGGATGAACATTCTCCAGATTCCATTTGGCCTCTATCCATTAACAAATCGAAGTGATTTATAGTGTAAACCAGAGAGAACTTTATATATTTGATATAATAGAACAACGATTTTACCTCCGAGGACGTAGGCACAAGGCTGCTGAACCTCGTTAAATTGTTGTGTTGATTATTGTTTCAGTTTTATCTGTTGTAGTTAACTTTGTCGACGATTGTCTTCAAAGTAATATCTTGATTACTGTCTGTAGCCAACTTGGATCATAATAACCAACGATAATACGTTCAAACTCACGAACTAATCTCCGGTTGTTAACGAACAAAGGCCACTAACGACTTAAGCAATCGAACCTCTAACCATTTTTACTTGAAGTATGATATGGGAAAATTAGTATCAACAAACTTAGCTCTCTCCCTCAGGAACGAACCTGTTTATCCATACTATTATTTAGTTTAGAGAAGTAAGGAATATATTTTTGTGTGAGTTTGGCACTCATCACGCATCGTTTCCAGTATCTCTCGCAGATCTCCAACGTGAGTTTCTGCCTTCTTACTTTTTACTTACATATCGTCTACATATGCCTCAACATTCTTCTTCAGCCAAGGGCGAAAGATATTCTCCATTGCTTTCTGATACGTAGCACCGGCATTCTTTAATCCGAACGGCATTCTTGTGTAACAATATAACCCGTTGGATGTTAAGAATACCGTGTGCTTTTGATCTTCTTCTGCTAGAGGAATTTGGTTGTAACCAGAGTAGCCTTCCTTCCATGAAGCTTAATAACTCATGGCATGTTGTTGCATCCACCATTTGGTCTATGCTTGGAAGTGGGTGTGGATCCTTGGGGCATGCCTTGTTCAGATTACTGAAATCGATGCAGATTCGAACTCCCATGTTTTTCTTCGGTACGATGACCATATTCGAGATCCAATCTGCGTATTGTATTTTCTTGATTATTCCCATTGCAATCATCTTATTGAGCTCCGATTTTACTGCCGCCTGGTACACATTTGCTAACTTTCTTGGTCTCTGCTTGAATGGTCGTACCGAAGGGTTTATGTCTAAGTAGTGGCATGCTAAGCTTGGGTCAATTCCCGGCTTCTCGCTCATCCTCCAGGCGAATACATCCGCGTATTCCTTTAGCAAGCTTTCCAACTCCGCACGCTGTTCCTGTCCCATTAATTTTCCAATTTTCACGATTTTTGGCTCCTCGTTAGTTCCAATATTCACGTCCTCGGTAGTTTCCGTCGGGGTAAAGTTTGGTGTTTCCTCGTTCATTGCACTGGGATCCTTCGGAGCTTTCTTCGTAATTGCTCCCTTGTCTCCTTTGATTACTTGATTGATTTCCTTGTCGATCATCTCGGCCTTTTGTTATTTGTACCGCTCTTTTCGATTGCGCCTTGCATATCTTCGTTGTTCGATGTCCTTCTCGTGACATGCTTGTGACTCCATGATTTCGCCTTTGATTTCACCTATACCCGTAGGAGTTGGGAATCTAACTTTTTGATGTAGCGTAGAGGGTACTCCCAAGATCCCGTGCAGCCATGACCGTCCCAAGATTGCGTTATATGGTGACTCAATGTCTAGGACGCAAAATGTGGTTTGCAACTTCATCGAGCTAAACAAGCCTATTATTTTGAAACGGAGGGAGTACTTTAGAAGATACTTGTTATTCGTTATATATGTGTTTCAGGATCTTGTACTTTTGCGCGCATTTTGGTGTGGCTCCTAGAAAAGAAAGAAACTTATATTACTCCCTCCGTTCTATTTTGAACCAGGGATGGAAACATGGATTGAACCTGTTTCCATGTCTATCATGTTCTGCTTGTTGAAAATCTCGCTTGTGTAGGCTATTGTTTAACTCATAATGCTATTTTGGTAAAAGTTCTCGGTGTTTGTGAAATTATAAGCTCAACATCTTGTTTTCTCACATGTTAACTCGTAGGCTTCATCACATATTTCACTTTTATAACATGAAGTAATGATAAGGTCATTTGCTTTGAGAAAAATGATATTTTTCGTATGTTTTAATCTTCGGCGTACGGATGATTGTTTTCCTCTAAGAAAATGTGCTATTTTAGGCGTGTTTTGGGTTACAACATTTTAGATTCTTACAAAGGATAATCTTCCGGTGAAGTCATGATTGTTTCTGTGTTTGATGATTACTATAATAGCTTTTGGGTCTGTTTTTAGGTCCTCATATCACCACAATAACATATTTAGCACTATGATTCTGGGTAGCTTCAATGAGTACATATGTCAAATGCTTTCAAACTTTTAAAAATTATCGTCGTACACCTTTTTTGATCGAAATTCTTCAACTACCTTGGATGTTTGCAGTTTGTATCTTTTGAAAATTTTTATAAAATTACCAATTTAGTCCTTCATGTCATGATTAGGTCATCATCTGTGCATATTTTCAGTTAGGTCTGTCATTTCCTTAATAACATTATGAAAAGTTATCCAACCACCTCCACTAACTCGTTTGACATTTACCCAACGTACTAACAGAGCAATACTGTCAGGAAGTGTGTTTGTCTTCTTTTACAGATCTTTGACGAATGGGTTCCAGGGGTAAGAGCAC
>JAJJMA010232495.1:0-13264 GCA_023529015.1 Papaver nudicaule
ATTGATTCATGAGTATGAATTATTCTGAGGACAGAAGTTGAAGTACTACAAGTGTTTCAATCAAAATATACAAACTTTAAAGGTTCTTTTCATGTTTTTTTAATAAATAATTTGGTGGCAAAAGTTAAAATATTTAGCTTAAATACCACAAAATAATTTGATCTTTTGTATTTTGCGCAATTAATTTTTAGGGGAATAATAATTTTGGTTCGTTTGAGGGCAAAAATATCCCTGAAACGACCCTGCCGATTCAGACTCATAACAAAAATCCCCAGAGCCCATTACCTCTTTCTTGAAGTTCACCGGGTAAGTAGTCTTTATACATCTCCATTGAAGCTAACATTTTCACCAGTGCGTTATGGCACTGTTGCCTCATCTCATATAATAGGTAGCAGCAACTGTCGAAGCTAATTCTAGTTGTATCGGCGGTTAATATTGCGTTTACGATCTCTTGACCATTTTCAACAGGTACATCACTTGCGCAAGTTTTTACATAATCATAGAATCCTGGTGACGGTTGATGGAAGTTCACTTGGATCTGATGCAACCATCGTCACTGTAACAGCCACAAAAAGCAAAAACACTTTGGCGGCGGTAGTGAACTTAGCCATGGCTTTGTTCGGTCAAGAATAGAAGAAAGTGGATTATTTGTACTAGTACAAGGGATTTGCCCGTGCCACAGACGGCACGGGACTATCTAATATTGTACGTTTATATTTTTGATATATGTATTTTCATAGCCCTCCAAATCTTCGAAAGACTGCCTACCGAAAAAAATATCATCGAAAGACCCCTTCCCCTGTATGCTTGTATCGATTTTCTACTCCCAGATTTTCGCCTTCAAATTTGTCCCTGAATTTCAAGACTCCCCCCTCGCATTTGACTATGTCAAACTTATTTGAGAGAATTATTCAAGATTGAAGTTCACAGAATGCACATGTTACCCTTTCTTGTTTATATCAATTCCAGTCTTGGGTACCCAAACTCGTTTTTTTAGCAACATAATTATTCCTTTTAATGATATTGTTGCCGAATTGAGTAACTGAATCCGAAAGGTTTGATCTTTATTAAATATCCGTGTTATATATAGTTCTAATTTCCATTCTTGTGCAATATTGAAGCTAAGAAGAATTCCACTCCCTTTGGTGATTAAGTAATGAAATACTTACCATAGCACTCAAATATACTAAAGGAGATCATTATCTTGTTGGAAATCTACGCAACATTGTTAAGTCCCATTTTTTTCAATTAAAAATGCCTGATATCAAATTCAGCATCAACATATTTAAACTTATGATTCTTCTTCCAATTAAAAACCTATAGAACATAGATATACATGTTACCTAAGCATAAGAAATAAAATGATCAAAGGGATATTTGACTGTTTAAATTCTATGTCTCCCGTCTCATGGAACCCCAATTTTTGAATACCCGTTACCCTGCCTCGTAAACCGTGTTCAGACCCATGGTTTAAAAGAAACGTCAGGAATATTTATTCAGTTCTTTATCAGAATCAAGAACCCATTACACTGTTCTGAGTTAGAGAGAGAGAAAAAATGGCAAATGGAGATGAAGTGTGTTACAAAGAAATTTTATTTAGAGATTGCATATTTGGGCTTCCAAATGAAACAGATATGATACTGAGTACGACAGGAACAATCAAATTCAAAGTCTGTCATGCATCACGTACATTACATATCTTACACAATTAGAAATCCTTCATATGAAGTGAGGAAATCTCAAGGTTTTAGTAGGAGCATTCTTTGCTGGATGGGGTGTGCCGGTGTGCGATCAAAGATATCATCCTCTTCAACAAAGCAATGGGGTCAGGAGCCTTAAATGCATCACTCTTTAACAGCACCTCCGAGTTGCACGGTTCATGTTCAATGTCACATGCATATATTGCAATAAGGTATCCTCCTCCAACAGCCTCTTCGAACATCAAGCAGAAGTTATAAACCCTAACATTTGTGAAGAAGTAATTGCAAAATAGAAGATAACTCACAACAATGTTAAGCAATAAAAAATAAGGCATCAAACTCAGGGCACGTCCACTCCCTTACCTTGCAGTTCTAATATTGAACCGACATTCTCTCGTTATATGTGATGAAGTATAAGGAAATGCAACGATGGTTAAAGGCCGTTCTCCGAGCTTGTTACTCCTTCAAGTGTCACTACAAACCTTCCTCCCTGCTCTGCCCATTGCTTCAACACTCATATTTCCAGATTTGTGGTTACTGCATACAATAACAACAGCCACATCTGCAAGCTAACTGTACCTGCATATGAAATGCGGTGTCTAAATTTTGTTACACCTTGGATACTGAAAACACCTTACATAAAAAAAGTGAAATGTTTCAACAAAAGAAAAGAAAAGATACACCACAAAAAATAGTCATATTGTTAGTAAACACATATATATGCTGAGACACCGTAAATTTAGTAGAAACCCTTTAACATAAAACTACCAACCCATTGAAATGCTGTACATGGAAACTATTTTTTGGACTAATGCAGTTACTTTTTCTAAATCATAAAATTGCATTTGTTCAATACCATAAGTGGTCTACAAAAATCAATGACATAAAAAACTGCCTAACAAATAAATGAAGTTCAAAATTCATTCTTAATTTAGAGAGGAACTGGTTCAAACTTCTAACTAAAGACCATGCTTAGTTGCTAATAGTAACAGTGGTTTGGTCAACTCAGGTGTCCCAATACATTCCAGAATCCTACTATCTTAGAGTTTCATCGCTTGCTACGGATGCTACAGAATACTCAGAGTCTCAGACACAGTTTGATATTAAAAAAAAAATGCTATCAAATTATATTCTTATAAATCAATCGTTACCTCGCTATGTATATAATTTTGAACTGCCTAATCCACTTAGCATATGTTAAACTGCATACACCTTGACTCACTCATTATCCATCGTTGCTTACATCAATATAAAGTGACTTAAATCATGAAAATTCTTTAGGAGATCCCCCTATTACATGGCCATATTTTCTAAACCATCTATGGGCCATCAATAACGATGACACTGCAGTTTAAAGAATTTAGAATTTGATTGCATATTATATATGTGATAGTACCTGATATAGTAACACTTCTAAATAGATCAGATTTGTGATCTTAGAAAATATTTCCTCGTGCGATAATTACTTGGTTTTCCTTGCCGTGGTACACCTTGATATTATGCCGAGGTTCTCTACACGATCATTTGTGTCTTCTGCATGATTACGATCACCAATTTCATCAGCTAAATACTAATAAAATATGATTACCATTTGTGGCTTCGCATAACTACAACACGTCAACACAAACATAGTAAAACCATATATAACCAATTGCAGCTGAGACAAAAAGCAAATAAAGAACAACTCTCTCAGCATCAACATGGAAGCTTTAAAACTGAATGAATGAACAAAGTTTTCCTAAGAAGAAAAAAACTTCAAATAAGAACAGAATGGGAAATGCCACAGGCACAAATACACATTAGAGTGAGGTCTCCTTGGTTTAACTGCCTATGGCATCAACTCTAATTCATCTTCTATATTTTAGGAATGAAGTTAGTAATTTCTAAAATAGATTGGAAACTACTGTTTATACTCAATTCCCGAAAATTAGAAAACCAAGATGGGTACTTGAGAAAATCTCACCTTAGGCTTTGCAGACCAAAAGTCGGAGTAGATTGAAACCGAAAGTTCAGCACCCTGCTATACACAAATTTACATAATTTGAAAAACCTATAAGATAAATACATTCAATAAGGCTACCTTTGATTGATCAAAAATTTTGGTTCTGCAAACGTAGAAAGTAAGAAAATCCCCAATTACCATTCCTTTTAGTTTTTTTACCACTACAAATCAATTTTTCCATTATCATCATATTAGGATCACAGTTCTTCATGCTTAGAGTTCTTTATCCATGCTCCATGGGTTTGAACGGAAGCATGCTCTTTGATTAACAAAATTTCAGACAACTAAAGACCTAAATTTCATACCTTTTTCTGAGTTTCCTTCATCTTTTTCTTTGAATGAATCATCTTCAATTCTTTTTCTACTACTCACGGGAAGCAAAAAAGAAAAAAATCGTTAGATAGGATAGAGGTGTTTCACCTTTCAAAACCCTACATCAGTTCTACAACAACCATAAATTCAATGTGACAGTCAAACAAAAAACCACTCAGATGCGAAATACATTGAAAAATAGAAATGGATTTAATTTACTAACCCGTTCTGAGATGGAGAAGAAAACCCAAGGTCGTCTTCGTGATCGTCTTCCATCCATATTTTTTGTTAGTTCAATTCTATGTACGAATCAAACAGATCTGCCCCGATCTGTCCCTCATTTTCTTTCGATTTCAGTTTATGTTATTCGCCTTACGATAATGAAGAAAGAACATACCTATTTCGTGATTGCACTGAAGGGTCACACGTGCGCACTAAATAAGAAGGCTTCACCCACACACACTTCAGTTAACAGCCATCGGATCTCACACTTGTCGAAATCGCAACGGTCATCATGTGGCTATGGGGACAATGTATTTATAAGAGATAGAGACCATCGGGCTATGGGGACAATGTATCTCACGTGCCCTAAAATACATATCATGTGGTCAACGGATTAAAACATCCGTAACGTTTGCATTTATTTGCTCTGGACAACTATAACCATCCGATCTTTATGTTCCTCTCAATAGATCCAGTATCGATGTCGTAAAAGAGGAAGGTCATGTGGAAATTCGAAGCTCTCCTCCAAGAAGGTATGCTTCTTTCTGTCAACAACATGGAAATATACCCCGAGAAGAAACTGTTCCGCCCTGCAATGAACGACAAACGAGCCTATTTCTGTTGGAACACTGAGATCGCACCTATCAAATTTATGTAGCAAAAGTATGTGTTCTATCAATTCGCCAAGAAGCAAAAGCACGCATCTGCAGCAGCCGGATCACAGCAATCAACTTCACAAATCAAGGAGCGCATATATTGTATGTGTGATTTCCGTATAAAAACTCTATACGGATAGTAGTAAAATTCTCTCTCCCAATATATTAATTAGATCTATACTTTTGCTAGAGCAGAAGTGGCGTGCTGCATATCTTACGAAAGGGTGCATGGGCAATCTGATCATTGTCATGTTTTGAGAGTCCAGAATTTGGGCTTTCCCCAAAGATGGAACTTAAAAATTGAATATTTTGTTACAAATTTGAAACAACAAATTAACAAACCATAAACATTGAGCACCAATTATGGTTCCAATTTAGAGTTGTGTGCTCTATATATCCAATATTTTTTGATAGCTAGTCTGGCATGTTTACACCCGAAACCGGAAATATTATTTTGCTTCCTTGGTAAGCATTCGCCACACATATCTCGAAAGCAATTTTTCTATGCAAAATGACTTAATTTGTATAGTACCTCAAATGCATAACCCGGTGAAATCATCTGTGCACAATCTTGTATGTGTTTGAAGTTGTTATTAGTACAAACCTTGTTGATGACCATCAACGTTGAGATGTTATACTGGAGTAAATCCTCTGCCACCTTCTCGAGGCCACAAAAACTGTTGATCCAGTGTGGTGCTTTATCTCTATCCAAATTTGCATTTTGTATTTGTAGGTATAGTGGCTTCGATCCAACCTTTAATATAACCTTTCAAAAAAAATAAAATAAATAAATAAATAAAAATAAAAACTATCAAAATTATCTAAAAAAATATTTATTAGATTTATTAATGATACATTTATAATGATTAATTAATAGATTATTGATTATAAATTAATAATTAATGACACATTAACTAATAAACATAAAATGGTTTTTAATGGGCAATCATGGAGTGAGCCAATAATCATTTAAGGGACTTGATGGGAGAGGAGGGATCCAAAACAACCACAACCATCAGATCTCACACTCGGCGAGATCGCAACGGCCCGTTTGTCAAGCCAACTTGTCTTCGATGTGTTTTATATTATACAAGGGATTTGCCCGTGCCGCACACGGCACGGGATTGTTCAACATTGTACGTCTATTTCGTTGAACTATGTTTTTCTCCTTCTCATGTCGCCTCATAACACCCCAAATTTTAAAATACTCGTTGCCCTGTAAACTTGCCCTGACAAACAGTATTATGTTTTATTTAGTTTTGTATTACATATCTCAATTTTGTGTGATTACATTTTGTCATTGGTTCGAATTTATCTCATCGCGGAGCATCGTACAGTATTCCCGTAATTCAGATCCCCCTCTTGTAGTTTTTTCTCCAGTAGGTAGAGATCATAATCCACTACCTGATCATTTGTTGCATTCTTAATACCGTATATTGTTTCAATCTTAAGTTAATGATCTTCATAGATGGACTTTCTATAATTTCTCCATCACACTTGTGGTTATTTCGAAGAGCATTCCGATAGTATTATTATGAATAGCAGTCGTTGGTTGCATCTCATTTGCCATCAATGCCGCCTCTTCCTTCTTTTTATCCCATTCCCTGTCATCCTTCCATACCCTCAGCTTTATATGTCGATTTAGATGTCCAGATAATGTTTCCCTTTCCTCATTTCTCTGTAAATATTCGTTCATCATGTGTCCACATGCTTATTGAATTGTTAGACATCAGATTGATTAATTAGCTATATTATTAATTCTTGTCGTATGCACTTGATTGAACTATCCTTGACGTTGGTAGTGCTTCCACTAATCTGATAAGTATATAAGTTTTTTTGAAACATTTACGACAACATAGAAATTCTTAATTAAACCCTAATCTCTCACAAAAATTGGTACACAGGATATGAAACACACCTACGAATGTTTCGAAATTTCTGAAACCACACAACGCACCTAGTAACATGAAAACAATCTCAAACAAAATTTATTAATTTCACTCTCCAATTACATATCGCATCTGTAGATGCATTTATAATCTGAGATGATTATTGTCCACTAATATTAAAACACATGCCTTTGTGTTATTTATTTGTTATTGCCGCCTTCAGGTTGAGTGTCTTCGTTACACACTGCACGTTTGATGATGAGTTATTGTTTCAAAAAAAAAAATCACCCTCATTTATTGTCTACGCCTTATTCTTTTTGCTTTTTGTAGTGTATGTTTTAAAGAAATTAAAAAAAAAAAAATCGTTAATTTGTTAGGGATAGATTTGTGACATTAGTTGATACCAAATTGTACTTAGAAGAACTCATTGTTATAATCTTTTATCCTCCAAATGGTTCCAATAGAGTCGTAATTGGTTTTCTCATGCGCCAAATTGTCATCGGAATCTCCATCGGTTGTTTCTCTTTCTCTATGTTGCTCTAATTATTTTTGTCTGTCATATTTGTATTATAAATCCCTGTGAGCATCCTTTCTGTATATCCAATATTTTTTTGATAGTCTGCATTCTTAGACCCGGAACCGGGAATGTGTTTTGCTTCCTTGGTAGTAAGCATTCGCCACTATATCTCGAAACCAATTTTTCAATGCAAAACTTCGTATAGTACCTCAAATACATAACCCGGTGAAAGCATATGTGCACAATCATGTACATGTTTGAAGTTTTCATTAGAGAAAACTTTGTAGATGGCTATCAACGCCAAGATGCTACATTGGAGTAAATCCTCTGCCACGTTTCCCGAGGACACAAAACTCTTAATCCAGTGTTGTCCTTTATCTCTATCTGAATTCGCATATTTTTTTTTAGTCGTATTCTAGAATATGATTTATTGGTCAGAATCACAGAAATATTGATGAAATGGTTGTTAGTCAACTTGGTGTTGGTTCGCTAGGTCTTTTGCATGCTTTACAGTTCGATTTTATTTTGCAACCTCTCGTGAATTATGCATTGCATGATAAGCATGACATGCACTCCCATTGGTCTCCAAAAACTTCGATTTTCACGAATGTGGTGAATATGCGGCCATCCTTGAGCGAAATTGCAATTTATATGTTATGCGTTGTATGACACTCTACTTTGTCAGTGTGTTTCATACGAAATAAGAATACGCAGAATTACTTGAATCTCTGATATTCCCAGGTTTCTAACGATTCCTTAACTGTTTTTTTACGTTTTTGTTCAGGAGCCATGAATCCAGTTGTGCCGTTTGATCATGCGGAACCTTCTACGTGTTAGATTGTATCTTATTAATCCGATAGTTATATAAGACTCTGAGGAGCATAACTTTAGTTGCATTTTTTCCTCCGAACAAAGCACAAAGGTACGCTAGTACTCATTTTGTCGTCGTCACTATAAAGTGACAATTAGTTTGTTCCATTAAGTTTCTATTTGTCACTGTATATTTTCTTTTGTATTGCAATTGACTTTATTTTGACACTAAAAACTGTGATTTATATGGGTGGTTACCCAAGATAGCAGAGGTACCATTTGAGTTATCCAACTTTCATGACTACTTTTTGTTCCTAAATAATTTGGTATCAGCGCGGAATATTTGGTACCCATTATTATCAATCGTGCCAAAAACAATAAAACACATCCCGTGCCATAACGACACAAAATTAATATTGTCCACCAACATCCACCACCACAAAAACCACCCATTTCCACTACTTCTTCTACCAACATTAAGGGTTACCGACTCCACGACCTCACTAACAACTACCACCAATTTCCAATATTACTGACCAACACTACCAGAATCACTACCAATGTCTATTGATATAATTATTATCAAAATTATCATATAATGAAAAAAAAAATATTAGATTAATTAATGAGACACTTATGATAACTAATTAGTAAATAATTGATCATTAAAAACTAATGACACATTGATTAATAAAGCACACATACAACTAAATATAACATGATTTTTAATATTCAGGGATTCAAGAGGACCCATTACTATTTTAGGGGTTTAATGGGAGAAGAGGGATCCAATACAACTGCAAGATTTTGTTCAGACACGTGTTGAGATCTCAACGACCATTTTTCTAGCCTGATTTGTCCTTGATTATGGGCAGGTACCGAAACAACAGGGGTAGCATTTGAGTGATCCAACAGTCATGATTATTTTTTTCCTACATAATTTGGTATTATCGCGGAATATTTGGTACCCATCTTTATCAATCGTGCTAAAAACAATGAGACCACAAAAACCACCATTGCCATTACTTCTTCCGCCATCAAACGTTACCGCCTCCACCACCCACTAACAACCACCACCATTTCCACCCCTACTTACCAACACCGCGACAATTGGCGCCAATGTGTATTGATGTAATTCCAATCAAAATTATCATATGTAACAAATATTTTGTATATTAATTAATGAGACATTTTTTTTTTGTTTTTTTTTTTTTTTTGAAAATGAGATTTTTATAATGATTAATTAATGAATTATTGATTAGAAAAAATTAATGAGACACTAATTAATATAGCACATAAACATGATATAGTTTTTTAATGGGCAATCATGGAGTGGGCCAATAACCATTTATAATCATTAATTGATTATAAAAAATTAATGACACATTAACTAATAAACATAAAATGCTTTTTAATGGACAATTATGGAGTGGGTCAATAATCTTTAAGAGATTTAATGGGAGATGAGGGTCAACCACAACCCTTAGATCTCACACTTGGCGAAATCGCAACGGCCCGTTTGTCTAGGCCAACTTGTCTTCGATGTGTTTTATATTATTGAGAAACATATTAAAATATTTTATTTAGTTTAAAATTATATTTAAAAATTGTAAAATGATGATTTAGAAATTATTGGAGGTGTAACCACAAATCTAGTTATGATTGATATTTTAATGAATATGATCCTAATATTTTGACCTCCTATTGGAGATGTTCCGATGATCATAGGAAACAATATCCAAATAACTTTAGCAGAAGGACAGTGGAGATAGTAAGCTTCACCTCGTGGGAACTACCGTCACATATATATACACCAAGTTGTATCCAAAGGTAGGAATGATATTTTCATAACATTTTCCTAGAAAAAAATGAATTTTAGACAAAACATATACATTCTGAGTAATAGGTTGTAAGCTTTGCATCCCAGTAGGCAATAAAGAGATCATCAAATAACTTTATACTTCCTATGTTCCTATTTTTTTTTTTTTTTGAAGGTAAGGCATGCTCATTGAATTTATATAGAGTCAGTTACAGTGCGACGTTGGGCACGCCCAATTCTATCATGAAATAGAATTTCAGCCAGGAAAGAATGAGTGAAATAGTCCCACACCATAGTGGATAAAAAATGAGGTTGTTGTTGTTGCTTCCTAACAGCCTCATTTGCCAATTCATCCGCCGCTTTGTTAGCCTCCCTGTAAGCATGAAATACGCAAGTGCGGAATTTGTTGTAGCAAGTGCATTGTCTCATGAAGAACTCCCCAGAGATACCAAGGTGCTGAAGTCGGTCCATTTCTAATGATTGTAATGAGTGCTAAGGAATCCGTTTCAATCCAAATTGACTCCCAGTTGTTACGAATCGCCATTCTTGTAGCTAGTAGAACAGCCCAAGCCTCAGCCACCAAAGAAGTAGTGAAACCCAAAGAAGAGGCCATTGCCTGAATGAGAGTGCCTTTAAAGTCTCTAGCAATAATTCCAGCACCTGCAATACCCGGATTACCTTTGGAAGCACCATTAGTGTTGAGCTTGATAGTAGGATGAATGGGAGGCATCCACTGAATCCAAATATCCCTTCGTTGTCTTGTTTTGATAACAGTCAGCATCTGTGGAGGGGAATCTGGAAGATAAGGAGCAATGTGTGTAGTAGCCCATTGGAATTCCTTCCACATGATAATGATAAGTTGGTACAGCTGAGATGGTGTGGTCTTCAGATGGTTGTAGATAGTTGCATTTCTAGTAAGACAAATATGCCAAACAGTATACAGAAGTAAGGATAGGAGCTGCTGTGGAATCTGCAATTGCAGCAGTTGAGCAAACGAGGATGGCCTCTCAAAGGATTCAGTTGGAGATGGATTATAAATGGATAGCAAGTGTGTCCATATGAAAGTCCAGACCTGTGAAGCAAAATGGCACAATAAAAAGAGATGATTAGTAGTCTCGCGGAAAACTGCACAATGGCTACAAAGGCCAGATTGAGTAATCCCACGCGAGTGAAGGAGATCAAAAGTAGGTAATCCCTCCTTCATGGCTTTCCACAAGAAAAGCCTTATCTTTTGAGGACACTGAAACCTCCATATACGTCGTGCAGTGGAAGGTGGTATAGCTGAAAAACTTGCAGTTGAGAATTTGGACTCCACAAGTTGAATATAACCCGTCTTAACTGAATATTGGCCACTACCAGTGTATGGCCAAATAAATTGATCTTGTCTTGGATGCGGCGGTAGATGAAGGCTAAGAACCTGATCAGAAGCATTAGGGGTAAGAAGTTGGTGCACCAATTCAGAATTCCATGTATTGGAATCCGCATCAATCAATGAAGCCACATTATTCGCAGGAGCAACGGAATTGGAAGAAGCCTCAGTCTGATGTTGGTATGGAATCCAACTGTCCGTAAGACTCGTTCTCTGTCCATCACCAATGATAGAAAAAGCATGTTGGCGTAGAAAAACAGCTACCTTGGTCAGACCTCTCCATAATGGGCTAGCATTAGCAGTAGATGGGGGCAACGAAGGAAGTTGGTCGTATTTGCGAAGATATTTATTATGGCACGTTGTAGACCAAATGGACTCCGGCTATTGGTGCAGATGCCATGCTCTTTTCATGAGAAGAGCTTGATTATGTTCCTTAGATCTTCGAATTCCTAATCCTCCCTGCTTCTTGGGAAGTGTAATGGAATTCCATCCCAGAGTGTGCAGCTTCCTCTGATTTTGATCATGCCCCCAAAAAAAATTTCTGGTAATCTTATCAATGCGCTTGTGTACCTTATCTGGAAGTAATTTAGACATCCTACCTTTAGTTTTCCGCTCAATTCTATGAATCAGCTGGGTAAATGTCGAGGATGTCTGTCTACCACCAGGGATTTGAATGCCCGAATATATAGGAGGAGTTGCAGCAGTTGGGCATCCAAATTTACGAGAAAGCTGAGCAACAATATCAGGGCCTAACTTGGGATGATGAATCAGTAAGGATTTCTGCGTGTTGATTTTCTGACCGGCTGAATCCGAGTAATTCCCGATGAGAGAAGTTAATTTGATGACTGAAATATCATCTGCCATAGTAGTAATAAGTAGATCATCTGCATACATCAAATGCAGAATTTGTGGAGCATTTCTCGAAACTCTGATCCCCTGAATATGACCTGCAGCTTGTAAGGTAGCAAGGTTCAAAACCTCAGCACACAGAATGAAAATATAAGGGAAAGAGGATCTCCCTGCCTGAGACCTCTTTGGGGCACAATATTACCCTGCGGCGTACCATTAACTAAAATAGAATATGTAACAGAGCAGACCCAAGTTAATATGTACTCCACAAATTGATCCGGAAAACCCATAGCCAATAAAGACTGTTTAATGAAGATCCAGTTCAGAGAATCATAGGCTTTCCTAATATCTAACTTGAGAGCTATCTTTGGCACCTTAGTTGGATTAGAAGTACGGATGTGGTGAAAAAGCTCGGATGCAATGACAATATTTTCTTGTATGGATCTATTAGGCACAAAAGCTTACTGAAATGGACTAATGAGAAAAGGGAGCAAAGGCCTAATACGAGACACCAAGATCTTGGAGATAACTTTGTAAATGACATTACAAAGGCCAATAGGTCTAAAGTGATCCGGGGTTGTCGGGTTATCGATTTTTGGTATAAGAACAATGTTGGTCTTATTAATAGAGGGGTGCAACTCATTATGGGAGAAGAAGTGATGCACCAGTTCAAAAATATGTGCCCCAGTAATATCCCAAAAGAACTTATAGAACTTACTTGTGAATCCATCAGGGCCAGGGGCCTTATCTGAGCAATATCAAAGGTAGCCGATTTCACCTCCTCTATTGTGACTGGAGTCAGAAGTGATTGTACCTGATTCTGTGTAAGTCTATTACGGACTGGATCTAGGAGCTGGGCACGAAAATCAGCCGTGTGCTGTTGATATTATCCTTGAAAATGTGACACCAAAGAGTCCGCAACTTGTTCTGGATCCATAATGGGGATACCCGTGTCTGAAAACAACATACGAATATAATTATGCCGTCTATGAATTGTAGCTTTTGTATGGAAAAAAGTTGTATTTCAGATCCCCCTCCTGTAACCACTGAACTCTGGATCTCCAATATGCTATTAAACAGCTAGTGAGCATGGCATGAGAATTACGATATTCCTCTTCT
>JAJJMA010232510.1:0-10326 GCA_023529015.1 Papaver nudicaule
TGGATCTAGGCTACAAAGGTATTCCATACACATGGACTAACAGACAATACGCACAAGATGTCATTTTTGAGCGGCTAGATAGAGATTTATCGAACCCTCTTTGGATTCAACAGAACCCACACTCATTATTGACTCATCTTACTAGAGTGGCGTCAGATCATGCACCTATATTGTTGGAGGAGAAAGTTCTGCTTAAGCCGCGGGTCAAAAGATTCCAGGTGGAACATTCCTGGTTTTTACACCCGCAGTGTAAGCAGATTGTGGCTTCTGCTTGGTGTACGAGTAGAAAATCTGCATAGGTACATGAAGTACTACCGCCCTCAGATCTACTCATACATACAGTTATTTAACATGATTCAATGGTAAGAAGATCCTAAGAACAATACCGAAGATATACAGAAGATAATAATCAAGAACTAAATGTATAAATGATTTGTATTTCAACGTTGTAACTACATGGATAATGATCCTAAGGAGCCAGAGGAGATACAGACCTAATCCCACTCTTGTCGCTTAAGTTTCACCCCAAAAGAATCCAACCCTTACAATGTTTTCCAAGCTCGCCTTATATAGGCCGAGCTTGGGTGGTTTACAGCTAATAAGACAAGGGACTCAATCGTGGTGGTGTCAGTCCTTGTCAAGTAAGGCGGTTCCTTCGGTGGTGCTCCGAAGTTGATCCCGGGGCTTCGGTCCCTTGGTGCGGTCCGAATCTCTTTCGTCCGAGTCTTCACTCGTCGTGTTTGGTCTCATCCTTCTTTGGTTTGGTCCGAGGCTTCACTGCTGGTTCTTCCGGCGTGGCTCTGCTTCTTGGATTAACAACACGTGTCCCGAGGGGTTTTACCCTCCACAGTTTGCCTATTTTCTTGTACGAAGATCGAGGAGGTTCGGAGAAGAAAACTACCCTGGTCCTTGCTCTTTTTGACACGTGTCCGGTACTTTAACTTCCTTAGCTGACACATGTTGCTTTTAATGGTTTCGAATTCGCCCTTTCTACCTTTTACCGGCTGTGCCGGTCTTGTGTCTTTTTATTTAAACTTTGTTTCCTCTCTTCTTCCCTTCTGTAGTCTTCTGTAATATTTTTAGCATTCCCGATCTCTCTAACTGCTCCCCTTTGGATCTGCTACCTTATTTATGGTAAGCTTTCGCAATTACTTATATCCTTCTTTGCTTGTTCCTTCTCTGAGTTTTCCTTTGTTTATCAGGCCCCTGAAATGAGCGGTGAGTTTCCCCGGAAGATGGTAGATCCTCAGAAATTTACTTGGGAAGAAAGAGCCAGGATTTATGGCTTTGATGCAAATCTTTTCCTTTGCCAGAGTTTGGGCGAAGTCAACTTGTCTCCTGAATTGCTTTCTTCTTATCAGTGTAGTGATAGGAAGTTAATTGTCTCCGGCGAGCAGCTTGGCGCCGGTCTTCCGATTCCATTGTATGATCCTGTGAATCCTCTTTTTTATGAAATTTACTCCCAAATCAACCCTCCTTGTGGCGTGATGCAACTGGACGGGAATTCCATTCGAGTTATTCGAGAGTGGGTTGCTCGTTCGGTTGGAAAATCTTATTATTATGATAAGCTTCCCGAGGAACTCAAGCGTCCACCGGGTTTTTGGACTGTCGAAAATTTTTCAAATACTATAAGGTGGAAAAAGGCTTGCCTACACCGAAGACCCCCTGGGGTGTAAGCCTGGGCAAAGTAACTGATTCTTCGCATGTTATGGGCGATGTGGATCCTTCTGGGTCTAAAACGGATATACTTCTTCGCCATTCTAGCGATGAAGTATGGTTTTCAAGGCCCGTGCTTATCGAAGGTCCCGTTCTTTTTGGCTACGAAGACAAGGAGAAGAAGGTCGAACGAACACAATTTAAAGAAAACCATAAGCTTTCTGTTGTTGAGTTTTATAAGATTCACTTCTCTGAGGAGGAGCGTAGAAAGTCTCAGGAGAAGATAATTGATGTTAAGGAGAAGGTATGACGAGGGATATATATATACATAACCCTTTTTTCTGCTGGTTGTTTTACTTATGTGGTTTTCTTTTCAGAAGCTTGAACAGAAAAATCCACAAGCTCAGGAGCAAACCAATCACTCGAGGAAGAGGAAAGAACCTTCGAAGTTGGCTGCTGAAAGAGGGAAAAATGGTCAGGTGAAAAACACTACATGCCTCGGTTATTTACTGGGTGTGGATGTCTGCCTCTGTTTTGGAACCTGACAATTGTGACCACTTTTCAACAGGATGAAGTGCTCCGGGTTGACGATGGTGTAATGAAATTTTCTTTGTGCAACCCGAGTCGGGAGAAACCTGCCTTTAGTGGCGTAAAGAAGAAGCTTGTGAAGACTATTTCCCGAACTGTTGGTTCGCAGAGACCTACTATAAAGACTGCTGGTAAAGGTTTAGTTGTTCCTTCCACGTCCGTAGGAGGAACCGATGGCGGGGGTACCGAGGATGAGAAGGTCGAACCTTTGAAAAGGCAGAAAAGTGGGTCCTCGAACGAGCTAGTTCTTCGGGAGGCTGCCTTGGTAACGTGCTCCCGAATTGCTGCGTCAACGCAGGGGCCTACTGCTCCGGCATTTGCTGATGTCCGGGTTGTTGATCCTTGCCCGTCTGGCATAGGTTTTAATGAGTATGGCTCCAACGACTATTTTGTGGATGCTTCGCTGGGTCAATCCTCTCGATCTGCTTCGGTCCCAGGCTCAGTTCCTGTTGGTTTTGTACGGAGGCCTTGCTCGGCGGAGGAGGCGCGGAAGCTCCTTGAACGAAGTTCCATTCCTGGTCCTTATGCCGAAGATCTTTCCGAACATTTGAAAGCATATGCAAGGGATCCCCTGAAGCATCCATTGGATCCTTCAGTAGCTAAGTTTCTTTCTCAAGCTTTTTCTGGCAACTGGGATAGAGAAGTTCTTGCCTCGGCGACTCCCAAGCATCAAGCATTTATTGAAGCTGTGAGTGTGTTTTTTGTTTTAAGTTGCTCTTTGCGTATCATATGTTTTGTGTATCGATTTGGTTTTTGTATGCCTTTTTTCTGCAGCAAAAGCATCATGGAATGTACCTGCTGGATCTGGCTGATGCGCGAGGTCATGAAATTGCCCGTCTTGATGCGGATATTCGATCTTATCAGCAGGAGAAGAGTGAGCTTTCTAGGAGTGTTGAGGAATTGGAAAAGCGGCTTGAAGCTGTTGTTAAGGAGCGAGATAGTTATGCACAAGAATTGAAAGCTGAGAAAAAGAAAGTTTCGAAGCTGAGTGCTGAGTTAGGTGTTAAGGGTAACGAGCTCAGCCTTTCGCAAGGTGCTTGTAAAGAGAAAGATGGTAAGCTGGCATTGCTTAACGAGGAAGTGTTGAAGCTCCGAGATCATATCAACGGGGAAGCTAGTCGAACGGCCCTGTTCAGCCGTCGACACGGTCGGTTTTTGTTTAGGGATTTCGGCATGCAGCCCCCCCATTATCGCAATGGCGAGAACGATCCTGATGCTTCCCTAGAGGCCGATAAGGGGCTTCTTCCTTCCGCCGATGTCAAGGCAATAATGGCAGAGTTAAAGGCTGCGAGGGAAAATGGTGTTTTTGAGGAGGTGGGTAGCGAGGATAACGAAGCTGATGGTGAAAAAAGGAATGTTGATGAATCGTTGGTCGAAGACCCAAATGAGGATAAGGACAAAGCGATTAAGGAGGGTGAGAATGTTAACGCCTCTTGTGCTGCTTCTAAGTTTGATGTCGATCCGAAGGCTTTGGTTTCTCAAGCTGGTCCTGATGTTGTTTCTGGGGAAAATGCTGCCCTCAAGGAGATTGTTGAGACTTTTTAAGCAGAAAATGCCTTTGCCCTATCTCTCCTGTTTCTTTATATTTGTATGTGACTTTGTTGGAGTTTGTTTTTTCTGAACATTTACTTTTGAAGTCTGTATTTATCTGTCGTTGCTTTGCGCTATTGGCTGCTATGGTTACTTGAGGTGCAACTTCAGGGCTTACTTCGATGTAGGCGATAGTGAACCAAGCTAGTGGGGGCGTACGGATCACCCTTCCCAAAGACTTTAAGTTACTTGCACTGGTTTCAAGCAAACACTGGCTATTGATAGCGTAGGCATCCGCTTTGCCTTAGCACATTAGGTAGGTACCGAAGATATTTTCTTATATTCCTAGAGGGCATGATGGTGCCCTGGTAACCTTTAGCCTAAGTAAATGTAGGAGCTTAAAATGGATGCCCCGTTTCTCAATAATAAAGTAACACGATGGGAGAGTGCCGGTCAAGGCTGGAGCTTAGACATGGCACTTTTCTCTTATCGCGGCCTAAAGTTCGACCCGTCCAAATCTTTAATAGCCCACCCCTGAGGCTTAGTTTTTTAGAGGGGTCCCTCGGCTGCATACTTCGCTGCTTTCCTTGAGAGCGAAGTAACTGCCTCGGGGTTCCATCTTCCTCTATAGGTAGATGTTAATCCCATTTATCGTCCCCTCGATGCTTGAGAACGTGAGGTCCTCATGATCGTTTGGTAGTGGATACGAATGTATCATCAGCTTATATAGACTTGAATCAAAGTATCCACCGCTAACGGGGTGTCTTGTGGGTAGAGGACTGTGTCATATAACTCGTAGGGCCCTTACGATTTATATGAGCATCAGCTCTGTGCCTGCTTTTCGAGGTCTTTTTGTTTTTTGGCGTTTTTTGCCTCGGCGTTACAGCCTTTTTATTTGTTGGCGTTTTTTGCCTCGACGTTACAGCCTTTTTATTTGTTGGCGTTTTTTGCCTCGGCGTTACAACCTTTTTATTTGTTGGCGTTTTTTGCCTCGGCGTTACAGCCTTTTACTAGGTCATTCTTTTGGAGTTTGATTCGGCGTGCTTGCCGTGTAGTGTAAAATTTTCCTTTATTTCGAGGATACTCATACATTTTTTATGTATAATATTTCCTTATATATTTTGCATTCCATGCGTTGTCGAGCCCCATGCCATCCTTTTCGTCGATTAGCTTGTATGCCCCTTTTTCTGCCTTCTGTTTGATTTTGTACGGCCCTTCCCAGACTGGTTCCAGTTTTCCTGCGTTTCCCTTTTGGAATGGCGGTATTTCTCTTAGCACAAGTTCGCCAGGCTGAAACTCTCTTTCGATTACTCTTTTGTTGTATCCTCGGGTTGCCCCTTTCTGGTAACTGATGATGTGCTGCCGAGCTTCTTCTCTTTCTTCTTCGAGGTCATCCAATTTTGCGTATATTAAATCTGCCGAAAGGTTTTGCTCCCACGCTTTGTATTTATCTGTTGGTATCATTATTTCTGTAGGCAATACTGCCTCGGTCCCGTATGTTAGGTGAAAAGGAGTCATTCCCGTTGCTAGTCTTTGGGAAGTTCGGAATGCCCATAATACGTTGTGTAGGTGTTCGCACCATTGTTTTTTGTGGGGCAGTACTCGTTTTTTCAAGTTATCCCCTATTGTTTTGTTTTTCGCCTCTGCCTGGCCATTACTTTGAGGGTATATCGGCGTCGAGGTTCCTAGCCTTACATTGTATTGATTTAACAGCTCTTTAACCTCGGCGCAGAGGAATTCTTGGGCGTTGTCCGAGACTATTTCCGCAGGTACTCCGAATCGGCAGAATATGTTCTCCCAGAAGAAGGTAAACACTTCTCGTCCTGTGTGATTCCGTAGAGCTTTTGCTTCGATCCATTTGGAGAAGTAGTCGGTTGCAACTATGATGTACCTTCTTTGTCCTGTTCCTGGAATGAATGGGCCAACGATGTCTACCCCCCATTTGGCAAAGGGCCATGGGATTAACACAGAATTCAAGTTTGTTGCTGGTGCATGGATTCGTTTAGCGAATCTTTGACATGGGTCACATTTTTGAGAGATGATTTTGGCGTCGGCATGCATATATGGCCAATAGTATCCCTGAGCCTTGGTTCGCTGTGCGAGTGCTCGTGCACCACTGTGGGTTCCTGCTTCTCCGCTATGTAGCTCTTTCATTAGCGCCAAGCCATCTACTCGGTGTACGCACCTTAATAATGGTCCCAAGAATGATTGCCGATGTAAGGCCTCGTCTATGTGTCGGTAGTTAGCGGATCTACTGGTTACTTTGTGTGCTTCTAGCGGGTTGCTTGGCAATTCCTTGTTCTCCAAGTATTTCCTTATGGGTACTCTCCAGTCGTCGTACTCTTCTTGAATGGCCATCACCAGTTCCCCTTCTTCGGCTGCTATTGACGATTTCTTTATTCTTCCAATTTCGATGGAGATTATATTTTTATCTGTTACTTTGGAGGCAATGAATGCCAAAGCTTCCGCATGTCTATTGTCCTTTCTACAGATGTGTCGGATTTTGAGATGCGGAATTTTCGGCATGAGCCTTCTTGTTAATATCTTGTACTTGGATAGCGAATCATTGGATTGGTAACTTCCGTCCAGTTGTCGTACTACTAGTTGTGAGTCCGTCGTTATTCGTGCTTCCTGAATTTCCATGCTAATCATGCGTTTTAAAGTGTGGATCATCGCTTCGTATTCAGTCTCGTTGTTAGTTGCTTCGAACTCTAACCGAAGTGCGAATACACTGCGCTCTCCTTCGGGTGAGGTGAAGACTATGCCTACTCCTCGACCATCGCTGTTTACCGAACCGTCAATGAAAACTTCCCATCTCCGAGGATGGCACTGTTCTAGCAGGTCGTCAGGCCCTTCGTCGTCTTCGACTCCCAAAATTGGCTCTTCTTCGTAATCTTCTTCGATTGGAAACTCTGCTAGGAAGTCTGCGATGATCTGCGATTTTAATGCCGTTCTGATCTCATATTCCACATCATATTGTCCAATTTGAGCGTTCCGTCTTGCAATTCTGCCTGCTGCTTGGAGGTTTTTCAGAACGGATTCGATTGGTGTTTTTGTTAGCACAATTACTTTGTGAGCCTGGAAGTATGTCCGAAGCTTTTGTGTTGCTACTACTAGCGCGAGAATCAGTTGTTCCAACTTGGTGTAATTTTTCTCGGCTGGAAAAAGGGTCCTACTGATGTAATATACTGGCTTTTCTTCTTCTTTAGTTGTTACTAGTACCGCGCTGATGGCGTCCTTATTCGCGGCTATGTAGAGTTTCAAGTTTTCATCTTTCTCTGGGCGCTGCAGGGCTGGCAAGCTTGCCAAGTAATTTTTGATCCCCTGAAACGCGGCCTCCCTTTCGTCTGTCCATATGAATTGCTCTCCCTTTTTTAGGATGCTAAAGAAGTCTTTACATATGTCCGAAGATCGCGCTATGAATCTGCTAAGAGCTGCCAATCTTCCGTTTAAAGCTTGTACATCTTTTATAGTTGTTGGCGATGGCATTTCTCGGATTGCTTGTACTTTAAGTGGGTCCTCTTCGATGCCGGTTTTTGTGACTATATATCCCAGGAATTTTCCTGACCCCGAAGATGCATTTTGCTGGGTTGATCTTCATGTTAATCTGTCACATTTTTTCCAGTATCTCTCGCAGATCTTTCACATGAGTACCAGCTCTTTTGCTCTTCGACGGTCTTTTTCAGCCAAGGACGAAAGATATTCTCCATAGCCTTTTGGTAAGTGGCACCGGCGTTCTTTAACCCGAATGGCATTCTGGTGTAACAGTATAGTCCGTTGGATGTCAAGAACGCCGTATGTTTCTGATCTTCTTCCGCCAAAGGAATCTGGTTGTAACCAGAATAGCCATCCATGAAGCTTAATATCTCATGACCGGCTGTCGCGCCCACCATTTGGTCTATGCTCGGCAAGGGATGTGGATCCTTGGGGCACATCTTGTTTAAATTGCTGAAGTCGATGCATATGCGCACTCCTTTGTTTTTCTTTGGTACGATAATCATGTTGGAAATCCAATCTGCGTATTGTATTTTTTTGATAATTCCTGTTTCAATCATCTTATTTAATTCGGATTCAACCGCTGTTTGGTATACGTCTGCTAACTTTCGTGGTCTCTGCTTGAATGGCCTTATTGACGGGTTTATGTCTAAGTGATGACATGCCAAGCTGGGGTCTATTCCTGGCATTTCACTCATTTTCCAAGCGAAGACATCGGCATATTCCCTCAGCAAACCCTCTAGTTCATCTCGCTGCTCTTTTGCCATCAATGTTCTGATCTTTACAATCTTTGGATCTTCGCTGGTTCCGATGTTTACGTCCTCGGTGGGTTCCGTCGGAGTAAAGTTCGGAGTGTCTTCATTCATGGCACTGGGGTCCTTCGGTGCTTCCTTCGTGATTACTCCTTTTTTGCCTTGTATTATTTGATTAATTTCCTTGCCAATCATTTTCTCCTTTTGCTGCCTGTACCTTTCTCTTCGGTTGCGCCTCGCATTTTTTCTTTGATCGATATCTTTTTCGTGGCATGCTTTTGACTCCGAGCTCTCGCCTTTGATTTCTCATATGCCTTCAGGAGTTGGAAATCTGAGTTTCTGATGCAATGTAGAGGGCACTCCTAAGATCCCATGCAGCCATGGCCGTCCCAAGATGGCGTTGTATGGTGATTCTATATCCAGGACACAGAATGTTGTTTGCAGTTCCATCGCTGCTACGTACACCGGTAATGAGATGTCTCCCATTGGTTTTGATGCTCTTCCATTAAATCCATAGATCGTATAATCCGTGGGCACTAGTGGAATATTTTGGAAATATTCCCTGTAAGCCATTCTGAATAATACGTCTACCGAACTACCCGGATCTACCAGTATTCTTGGTACTGTTTTCTTATTTATGTTTACTGTGATCACCAAAGGATTATTACTTGGGTCGTCTTCGGGAAGGTCTGCTGCCGAATAAGTTATTGGTTTTAGCTTCCATGGCTTGAATTTTCTTGCTTCGGTGACAATCATTATTTCTCTTCCATTTTTGTATCTATTGTGAATTCTTCTCCCAATGCTGCTGCTTCTTGAGCTGACGTTTTCCGTTGTATGAATCATTGAATTGCAATGAGCGGTCTGCGCTGATACTTTGTTTTGTGATTTTATTTTGATGACTTGTCCCGAAGATCCCATTCGCTGCCTCAGAGCCTGATCAGATTTCGAAGTCATTCTGGTTGTGACCTGTCAGAAGACAAAAAACCCGTGAGGTCCAAGGCAGCTACTGCAGTGTAATATGTCGGTCATGTTGGTCTACGTGTTGTAACGGTTTTTTATTGTGCAGGTTTTAGCGTAGGTCATATTTAGATATATCCCTAACCATATTTTTGTCTTTTAGCCAAAAACCGTCTTTCCCCGTGGTTTCTTCGTAAAAGTTTATTTCCAACCATAGCAGGCAATTTGAAATCCCTAAGATAGGCTTACAATTTTAACTCCACAGCCGTTTTCTTATTACTAACCTCAATTCTTAGGCATACACGATGAAAATCAACTACCATTTTTGAAATCGGTTTTGTCATGCCAAGGTTTTGAAACCCTTAGTTGATGATCTTATCATCTGATGATTTGCTCATAAAACCTCTAAGCATGCTAAAGCCTTGAAGGAGCTTTTAGACGCTTAAGGTACTGGAGCTTCTTTTACAGAACAAGCTTTTGAAGATCTCTTGAAAAGATAAGAAAATATGTGAAAAATTTGAAAACCCGAAAAATCACAGGCAAACCCTAAGTTGTTTTAATCAGTCCCTGTTTCTAGCGCCAAACTGTACGAGTAGAAAATCTGCATAGGTACATGAAGTACTACCGCCCTCAGATCTACTCATACATACAGTTATTTAACATGATTCAATGGTACGAAGATCCTAAGAACAATACCGAAGATATACAGAAGATAATAATCAAGAACTAAATGTATAAATGATTTGTATTTCAACGTTGTAACTACATGAATAATGATCATAAGGAGCCAGAGGAGATACATACCTAATCCCACTCTTGCCGCTTAGGTTTCACCCCAAAAGAATCCAACCCTTACAATGTTTTCCAAGCTCGCCTTATATAGGCCGAGCTTGGGTGGTTTACAGCTAATAAGACAAGGGACTCAATCGTGGTGGTGTCAGTCCTTGTCGAGTAAGGCGGTTCCTTCGGTGGTGCTCCGAAGTTGATCCCGGGGCTTCGGTCCCTTGGTGTGGTCCGAATCTCTTTCGTCCGTGTTTTCACTCGTCGTGTTTGGTCTCATCCTTCTTTGGTTTGGTCCGAGGCTTCGCTGCTGGTTCTTCCGGCGTGGCTCTGCTTCTTGGATTAGCGACACGTGCCCCGAGGGGTTTTACCCTCCACACTTGGAGTGAAGGACATAACCCGAACCCAGGCACTAATATCATCCTAAAATACGAATACACTGCTACAGCTCTTCAAAGATGGGACCGACAAACATTTGGACATTTGCCTGCTTTGATTCATGGAGCGGAAGAACAGATTCGACTTTCACAACAACAGGCGGCATCTGCAACTGGACAGGATTTGTTTT
>JAJJMA010232520.1:0-11136 GCA_023529015.1 Papaver nudicaule
TGAGCCCAATTACTTAACCTCTGCTGGGCTTGCCAATTATCATCCAAGCCCACACACTTATCCTGTAAACCTACCCTTTCCGACAGCCATGAATTGAAACTGGAATTTGGGCCTACTTTGGTGAATTGGCCCTATTTTAAGGTGCCCCTTATCGTTTCGCTGAGGTTGGTAATAACCAGTCGGCCCCTTGTGTATCCTGTGTGCCCTAAAATCAGTTCTGTCTAAGCCTCTCGTAATTCTTGTTTGCGACACTTTTGAGCTTGTATTCTTCTTGTATTCGAGACCATTGACTTCGAGCGTTGCCAAGTGATGAATTGAGTGAAATTTGCTTCATTTTTATTATTAAACTTCAAAGTACCTGCAAAATAGAAAACAATGTAAAATAAAGAATATATGAGGATCTTGCTGACATAAGTGTGTCAATTGGGTACTCTTGAATAGGTGTTTTGAACACCTATCAGCTTCTCTTCCTTTATCGGTCCGAATCATCGCTGCTTAATCCTTTCGGTGCGTTATTGCTTCTCGGATGCGAGACACGTGGTCCGAGGGGTTTTTACCCCCTACATACCTGCTTACATTCTATTAGATAGAGACAAAATTTTTACAAGTAACTTTTGGCAGGAACTCTTCAGATTATTGGGTACTGAATTGAAGATGAGTACGGCTTACCATCCTCAGACTGATGGCCAAACTGAGAGGGTGAACTCTTGCTTGGAATCTTATCTTAGATGCATGACTGGTCATAAAGCTGCTCAGTGGATTAAATGGTTGTCTTTAGCTGAGTGGTGGTATAATACCAACTATCACACCAGCCTTCAGATGTCTCCTTTTAAGGCTATTTATGGCAATTCTCCACCTCACTTAGCATTTCCTGTTACTGCTACAACTTCTGTGGCAGCTGTAGAAGACTACATCAAACAAAGGGACATTGTTTTGGATTTACTAAAGGAAAATTTGGCTAAAGCTCAGGAGAGGATGAAATTCTATGCAGACAAGAAGAGAACAGAGAGAAGTTTTGAGGTGGGGGACATGGTTTTCTTGAAACTCCAACCTTACAGGCAAGCTTCAGTTTCTTTGAGGAAAAACTTCAAGTTATCAGCAAAATACTATGGCCCTTTTGCTGTTCTTCAGAGAATTGGTGACATGGCTTACAAACTTCAACTTCCTGCTTCAGCTAAGATACATCCTGTCTTTCATGTGTCCCAACTAAAGAAGCAGATAGGTCAGTCCCATACTCCTTCTCCCCAGCTGCCTCTTACAGACCATCATGGTCAGATTATTGTTAGGCCTGCTGCTATTTTGGCCTCCAGAGCTGTGTCCAGACAGGGGTCCTCAGTTCAACAGTTTTTGGTCCAATGGACTAATGCAACTTCAGAGAATGCAACTTGGGAGGATGTTGCCTCTATGAAAGCTCATTTTCCAGATTTCTTCCTTGAGGACAAGGAAATTTTGGAGGGAGAGGTATTGTCATGTACCTGACAACCCTTAGCACTGGTGGGTTACCCCTTAGCCTGATTATGAGATTGGTTACAGTAAATGAGTTATGAGCGGCCGTTAAGGGTGACGGCTGATTGGACACGTGTCTCCTTCCGGGTGGCCTTAGCCGTTGGAGTAGAGCATAAATATATAATTCTTCTGTCATTTGTGTTCTTATGTTGTTTATTGTATTGAATCTCTGATTCTAGGCTGCCTTAGTGCAGATTACGCTTACCTTTATACGATTTGGTATTTCAATTTGTACTGGTTCAGTACAGGAGGATACACATTGAAGATGTTGATTTAACTAAGAATTTGTAGAATGAAATGTGAAGGGTTGGAGGGAACCACCCATCGCATGAAAAATGAAGAGCCACAACCTGAACTGCCAACTTAGCCATCATTTTTGCCCTAAATACAACATGCTTTTATTTGGTTGGACTTATCTAAGTCTCTGGCCCATAAGGGATTTTTTAGTCTGTTACATGTGTACGAGAAACCTATGTTACCGTGTGAGTGAGTCATAAACAAGGAAGGGGTTCTTGAGTGGGGTTTACATCATATCTTCTAATCTTGTTGATACATAGAGGAATCGATTCCCCGCTCTTCGGTGTGGATGGAAATCGAGACAATCTTTATTGTTCACTATAAAATCTGTTGGAAATCTAGTATGTAAACTGCAATTAAGACAGATTCACCCCGCACTGATGCTTACGGATTATCGATGTCAGTCTCCCAGGATACAACGACTATCTTCTCGATGTAGTAGCACTCCAAACTTCGAGAAACGGCGAATAAAACTAATAGAGATGAACTCTCTTTTAGACACAGACTTAATCAAGAGATGAATGCAATTAGAGAATGATGATCAGTTTTTTCTATATCCTAATCCTAAATAATGCAGGGTATTTATATCGATTTCTAGTACCTCTTGAATGAAGAATCATGATGCTTCAAGGATTCTCAGGGGTGTCTGTTGAGTTCCCAATTAAGGGTTGTGTCCTTTCAAGAATCTGGTTTTCGTTTCGTTTAGTTTCAAAATTGAAACTAACCTAAACCACCGGACAGGCCAAATTAAGAATAAGCCCAAACCACTTATACAACCCAACAACCGAATCATATTCGATACTAGATAAAGGAATTTCCATTCATATGAAAATTATATTCAATCTTCCAACAATCCCCCACATGAATGAAAATTCACTTACTAACTATGCAAATGACAATGCAGACAGACACTAAAAAGAGTTTAAACGGAAATAAATTGCATGGGGATAGGTAGCTTTCGCCTTGAACCTTCCTTAGTGAATAGATATCGGGCTTACTTGACTGGGTCAGTGTGCCAAAGCACTAGTGGAAATCAGCCACTTTGCTACACTAGACAACTACACACTTTATCCGTAGCAATGGGTACTACGGCCATAGTGTGTAGCAGAGCAAGAAGTGGCGTAGCAGATTTGGCTCATTTTATTTACATGTTTGCCATCACCTCTGCTACGCACACCACCACTAGCATCATCCGTGTTAAAACGGCTGGGCCCACTGAGCCTTATCACTTATCGTCCTTAAACCTTATCACTTTAGATCTGATTCTCATTCTAATCCCTTCCCTTCCCTTCCCCACCGCAGCCTCTCTTGCTCTTCCTAGACGCAAATCTCATTAGATCTGAGGGAAACACCACCAGTACTCAAATCTCTCACAAAATCTATTTTCTCATTCTCCTCAAATTCATAACCTCTGCCAGTATCTGTTTCTAACAAACCCTAGAAGTAAAGAAAACCCTAAAAAGATCAATAGTCTTACTCTTACTCATTCTGGTGTTGATTCAGCGAGGTATTGCAAGATCGGAAAGGTGGAATCGGTGTTGGTGGTCATATAAGATATCTATCAGTACCTTCATTCTGTGGAGGTAATATAATTGATTTGTTTTTTATTTCATTTCTTGACTTTAGATCTGTATTCTTGATTTGGGGTTCTTGAAATATTTGTGGTTTTGGAGATTTGGGTTTTGATCTGTATTTTTTGTTATTTGATTGTAGAATACATTGAGAGGCAGATGATGTAACAACGACTATCATTAATTACTCAACTAGTAAACAAATTCTTTGATGTTGAAGATGTTTGTTGCAGAGATCCACAGGTTTTGATACAAACCCATGTTTTAGTTTTGAATGTGTTTCATCTTCTGTGCATGAAGTGTTTGATAAAATGCATCAATGAATATTTATTGTGTTTTGGAGTGTTAGGTTTTGGATACACACTTGATGCAGTTCTTGATGTTGGTGGTGTTTATGATCGTTGTGATCATCACCAGAGAGGGTTTCAAGGTTTTTTGGCCTTGTGTTTAATACTAAACTCAGTAGTACTGGACTTGTGTACAAGGTATACATACTTAAACTCAGTAGTTGTCTTTAATGTTGTTTACTTAGTGTGGTTGATAGGCAGAAATTAGAACTTGGAGAGTAGAGGTTGTGTGAATGATTCAGATGACCTGGTGATTAAGAATCATGAGTTATGTAAAGAGATTTTAGTTGAACTGTTTAAGTATACTCGACAGCAAAAAGAGAGTTTGGGACAGTTAGCATTACATGTTTTTAATCTGGGTATAATGGTTTCGCCACAACCTTTTCACTTTAGTCTGTTCGGTTCCACTGGCATCATGTATCGATTCCACAATTGATTATGTCTGGTTCTGCAAGGAATTCCAAAAAGCATCTGAAACTCTATTTTGCATATTTGAGAAATTCTTAAAAAAGCTCAGCAAGGAATGGATTAGTGGGAATCCAGATTTCTGCAACAAGAAATACAAGTTGGCCATGGAATACAATTCCATTCCTTAGTATTAATTGTTTGTATAGTTTCAGCTCAGTAAGAATGGTTTTAGTTGAATCTGAATCATTTTGTTATGGTGGAAACTGTATAACTAATTGCTCCATTTCTTTGTCATTTCATATTGCACCATTTGATGTTGAGTTTCAATCACATAGCTAGGGGATTTCCTTGGCCATAGCTAGTCCCATTACCATTAATGGTTTATTTCTCAGCTTTTCCACTTGTATTGTCGCTAGCTAGAATAGCATTTTATGATCTGCAACTTGTTTTCATTCATGGTATATCTAGTTCCTTAAGCTTAAGTAATGCGAGTTTGCCTTTAAATCCTAAGTTGTTCAGTATATGATCATTAGTTCATTTACTTAAAGTTCACAACAGTAAGTACTTAAATTCTATTGTTGGGGTTTAATTGGTTGTCACCCCTGAATGCATGAACCCTTCAACTGGTGAATTTTCTCCGCTTACTGGAGTTAGGTTGGTTTACTAGTTTTTGACTTTCTTGCATCTTTTTCATCCATGGTTTGAAAATATGAATGACTAGGTGTATTTGTTTGAATGTGTAGATAGCTATCTGTATTTGTTTGAATCTGTAGATAGTTATATGTATTGTTTGATTCTATAGGTGTAAATGAGATAACTTAGCTCCTTGTTGTTTGGTATTACTGTCGTAGACATGTAACATCATTACCTTTGTTCTAATAGTTCAATCTTTATCCTTGTGCAGAGTACAAAGATTTGCTGGCCTTGGCAAAAACACTCCTTCATATCCTTCTGCAACCTCTAGTTATTTGCAGGCATTCAATTATGTTAAGTTTGAAGTAGTGAGAATTCAGTATTTGTTCTTGGTTGTTTTTTTTTAGCCCAAGTGTAAACTGGTGTTGATTTGGATGTGTTAGTACCATGTATTTTTCTTTAGATTTTCCAACTTGAGACATACAAAGTTGTTAATATTGTAAATTGAAGTGTTTTTAATATGAAGTTAATTTTTTTCATTTTGAACTTTTTTCATTTTTTGTTTGGGGGAATTGCACAAAATAGTCCTGTAACATGATATAATTACAAAACTAGTTTATAATTCACAAAGTACTTTCCATATATATTTCGTGACTTCCTTGTCCTCGAACTATCCGCGTAATCCCTAAACATATCCCAACATTATAGGTAATCCTCTCATTAATTCTATCTACCATTTCTCTGTGTGTAACTGCGGAACAATCTCCATTGAAGAGACGCAGAGAATGTAAAGATCGTGGGCCAGGGTTTGTGAAATCTCTCTGGCAAGGATCCCATTCAATCTCAGTTCCGTATTCGTACCCAAAATTGGTAGATTGTTGTTACCAGATTCGTCAAAATTTGAGATGTAAACCTCCAACATCAATCTGATTGAACTATTGGTTTAATACACGATGCCGATGTAAACAAAAAACTTGAAACAAAACCAAAGCTGTTTCTGTTAATTGATGTTTTATTGAGATTCATGCTCAAAAATGCAGCTCTTTATTTCGGGTCATCAATCTCATCATTGCAATCATTTAGATCAGCACCCTCATCATTGAGGTTCATCTCGCTGTTAATGATGTTTCAATTAAGCTCAGGTTGCTGTTCCTGATGTTTAGTGAAGGGATTATTTCCTTTTATAAGACAGATGGACAAATCCAGTTGAATTTAGCTCTTCCCTCTGTTACACACTTTTTTATGGGCATAATCAACATCCTTTAATTTTTCCTTAACCAGTGCGTTAATATCTCGTCGCACAGATGTATATTCAACACCGCAGGAACAAAACAAGGAGAGTGCATATACGGTAGTATTAAGTTAAGAGCCGAAGGCTCGTACTCGGCTAGGGTCCCACATAATGCATGGGTCGCACCATGGTCTGTTGTAGACTACAAAAATAGTAGTGATAAGTTAAGATTTAGCCGGCTCAACATCGCAAGCCGCTCCAAAAACCACTGCTGGTTCGCACAAGCAAGGCATATCGGGTAGTACTTTTTGCAAAAATATATAAATACGTCGAACATGCATCTCACCTAAATCGCACATGGATCGCAATACAGAGGAGTAGTTTCTGCAATTCCTTGTAAACATGTGGGTGGACGAAACACTCGATCTTCATTGGTCAGTTGAAATAAGGAATGGTGTAGAGACTTAGGGGACCATCACTGTTTTGATTTGTGGGTCAAATATTATTTTGAGGGTGAAAACCTAAACACTAAAACGCTCGAATCAGTTCTTTCATCTGGTTCCTTGCTTCTATTCCCCAGCACAACTCTGTCTAAATTTTACTCGTTACCCCGAAGCATCCGAGATATAAATCCACAAAGCAGTGATAGTGAATGCGAGGATGAGGCTGGGAATAAAACCACCCCACCCACTCTAGAGATTAACTGGAAATGAGGATGGCATTAGAAGTTGCCTTGGAGGAGTTTCGGGAGGGAGAAGAGGATGGGGCTAAAGAAAATTTTGCTGTTGAGAGAGGTGATGTTAGAGAAGTCCTCTGCATCGTAAAATCAAACAATAATCCTTAAGAGTAGTTCTTGTGTCGTTGAAGGGTGTCGTTGAAGGGTGTTGGAGGATGGATAAGCACAGGGGAAGAAGGGGCCAGTGGCGAAAGATACTTCCTCATAGGTTACTGTGTACGTGAACTCCACACAGGGTTCCTTACAGAGTAAGGTTTCAAGTGATTTTATTTAAGCTAATGACAAACTCCTTTCGGCTCACTCACACTGCAATTCTACTTACATTTAGGGTACTTGGCGGAGTTTCAAAAAAACTTAGTATGTACATGGAAACACCGTCTTTTTCTGCTTATAACAGTTTCAAAGGAGTATCTAGTGGCCTAGTGGTGGACTACTAACAGTTCATCCACCAGGCTACACATTTAATCGTAACCAAAACATATATGCAGGTGAGCGTTTGTCAGTATGCGGACCTTTGCAATCAGGTTACGATTACGTTGCAGTCTGATTGCAAGAGGAATATCTCATTTGGGTTATGTTCATATATTGACCTCTTTATGGACACCGGCCCTTTGCTGAGAAATGCAGAGTTTAAACAGGCGCTTTTATTTCACAAGATTTTTTGGAACAACTTCATATGGAACATCCTTCCGTTATCATGCCTTTGATCATAACCAACTACCAGTTATGGAAAAATAAAATACAAGTGAAAGTAGGTTTAACTAGCCTTTAATGTGTTAAGACTGTTAAGATACTTGTAACAAGTTTGCCTAAAGAAGTTTGACTAGAGACCATTATACCTGTTTCTTGTAAAGTTGAAGACCTTAAGTCTCCAATAAGTAGTGCAGACTATTTTTTGCACCTGTAAAGGTTATACCTCGGGGTCCAACCAATGCTCATCGTTACTTTACCATGGGGTAGTCTTTCATATCCAGTAAATGTCTCCTTGACTTTTACTTTACTGGTGTAATTAGTAGAGAGAGGAGGTTGGAGTAATTTTTCTGTGTTTCATTTCACATGATTTGGGTCCACTGTCAGCATACGGCTGTGATTTGATCTCCCAGAAATTGGCGCAATCCTGTTCGGCCGTTTCACTTTAGCTATGTTGATGCGGAGCATGCAGTGTAATTTTGTAGGCCTAGAGTACTAGGTGCCATAATTGTTTTGCAACTTCCGAGTGCGAGAGGGTGGTATGGAAACCTGTGCAACTTCATTTTCCACCACAATTTTTTTTCCAGCATAAATCTTAAAACAAGATTTTAATTCAGAGCATACCGATTTTCCTTCGGCATCAACGATGATGAAACCATTGGATGTGAATGTTCTTTTTGTGGATTCCTTTGGCTTTATCTACTGCATGCCAGACCGGAAGTATGAGGAATTGCCTCTCAACGATCCTCCATGGTTCCTTGCACAAAGGGATCTTGTCATGTGTGGTTGCCCTTTGAGTGCAAGACATGAAGGACCTGAAAAGCCCCCTGGTTTCACTGAACCAAGGAAAAAGAAACAGAAGGTGAAAGAAGAGCCCAGTGATTTCATTGACAATATTGATCGTCATCAGGTAAGTAACTGCTGCTTCTGTGAACTTTGTGGTGATCAGAGACATTTTAATTTCTATGTTCCTGAAATCAATCCCCTGCAATCTATGCATTACCAAGTGTCTAGGCCACCCTCTAGGGATGGATTGCATCATTTTCCACTTGCAATTGTTGTACCCATGTATGCTGAAGTTAATGGTAGAAATGGTGTTATAGAGCATGTTGCTCTTAAGGGGTCTCCCACATACTTGCAGAGTACAGTGGTGGGTGTTAGAGAGCTTAAGGAGTATGAATTTACTCTTGAAAGGCACAGCCTTAGATCTTTCACCATAGATCACCCACACACTTGGCTTGTTCTTGCTGGTACTGGAAGTCAGGGGTTCAAAATTGTGAAACAGGGTAATGTGATGTATGGTGGTGGTGTTGATCATGTGCCCAGGAGGGTTGTGGGGGGTGAGCATATGGGTTTTATGGCCTCCTTGCCAGAGGGAGTTGAGCCAACATTGGATATTCCTTTCTTAGATTTTGATTTGGCCAATATGACTGAGATGAAAGGTCGATCATTTGTCATTTCCAATCCCATTCTTCAAGAACTTTTCACAGCACGTCCTGATACCTGGTATGTAGTTGTCGGCAAGGGAATAGATGGGTTTGTTGTAGCTTCTGAAGGAGATGTTGTTCATCCTGGTGGATGTTCTTTTGGGCCACAGCTCATAACAGGGGATATAAGAGAGGGTTATGTTGCTACTCCATTGGATGTGCCTGATGGTGCTGAATTGCCAAGCTATATTCTGACAACCAGGATGCAGACTTTCTATGGAAGTGGTAGTTATTTTGGTGGTACTTCTGCACGTGCGACGGAATTTACTCTTGGAAGGCACAGCCTTAGATCTTTCACCATAGATCACCCACACACTTGGCTTGTTCTTGCTGGTACTGGAAGTCAGGGGTTCAAAATTGTTAAACAGGGGGATGTGATGTATGGTGGTGGTGTTGATCATGTGCCCAGGAGGGTTGTGGGGGGTGAGCATATGGGTTTTATGGCCTCCTTGCCAGAGGGAGTTGAGCCAACATTGGATATTCCTTCATTAGATTTTGATTCGGCCAATATGACTGAGATGAAAGGTCGATCATTTGTCATTTCAAATCCCATTCTCCAAGAACTTTTCACAGCACGTCCTGATACCTGGTATGTAATTGTCGGCAAGGGAATAGATGGGTTTGTTGTAGCTTCTAAAGGAGATGTTGTTCATCCTGGTGGATGTTCTTTTGGGCCACAGCTCATAACAGGGGATATAAGAGAGGGTTATGTTGCTACTCCATTGGATGTGCTTGATGGTGCTGAATTGCCAAGCTATATTCTGACAACCAGGATGCGGACTTTCTATGGAAGTGGTAGTTATTTTGGTGGTACTTCTGCACGTGTGACAGAAGAGAAAACTGCTAGTGGAACTGACATAACCAGGGCAATTGTGCCTTATGTACCCACACCACAGGTAAGTGACATCATAGTTTCTAATAACTATGGTAATGTAGTTGTTAATATAATTGTTAGGAGCTAAAAGTATAATCATGCTTGTGTATGATTTTAGTGCAGTAGGGGCTAAAAGTATGATCATGCTTGTGTATGATTTTAGTGCAGAAATTAATGTATATGAACTGCAATTGCAGGTATGGAAAGAGGTAGCAGTAGAACTCACCCAAGCTGGTCGTATGGAGGAGGTGCAGAGAAATCGGTTGCCAATGGAGTTGAGGAGATTGCAAGGGATTCAGCATTGGGGACATCCAGTTCCAGAGGATAATTCCACCATTCCAGCACCTATTTCCCAGAGAACGAGGAGCAAGCGACTGACCAAGAATGTGAATCAAATCTAAGCAACCAGCAGCAATGGCAGACCCAGCAATGTTTTCATGGTTTTGTGATTTTTTTTCTTGTTTTTGGTTTCTTTTCTGACCCCCGAGTAATTTTTTGGTTTTGATTGTGGGAGGGTGGTAGTCACGGGGTTTCTGTCTAACATTGAACATGGCTGTTCTATTAGTGAATTGGTATTTGCTAGTTGAGTTGACGGTGATGGTTGGAACATTAAGATGTTGATTGTGAAAGTATTTCTGATGTCGATGTAAAAGTCTTACGAGTTCCGGTAATATGGACTGATAGGATCCCACTACTAAGTCACAAGCAGTGGGGACCTATAGTGAACCTTAGATCACCGTTTTGTCCAAAACAGTGAATTATAGGAGGGGTTTTAGACCCTTTGACTAGAATAATGTTTGCACCAGTTGTAAAAATCAAATCCAATTAAAGTATTCAGCCGAATTCAAAATGCAAAACATTGTATTCATTCGATCATTGTAAAGGTTGTACATTATGAGCTAGTAGTTAAAAACTGTTCCCGCTGGGGATAAAAATGCAATAAATAAAGCACAAATTGCATCAGTTCATGGAACATGTCTCGCAACCAGCTATCAACGGACTGGTGCCAGTTCCACCAGATGAAGGGTGATTATTCAATAATGGTGAGCCAGTACCTGCACGAGCATTAGGAATACAGCAAGAACTTAACCACACAATTTATGGGTCTTGGGAACAGTAATAACTGCCTCATTGCTTTCGCTTGTGCCTTGTATTTTCCAGAGAGTCGTCGGGAAGCTACAAGAGTCACTGTATCAAGAACTCCAGCATACTTCAAAAAGAGTTTTATCGCATCCAGCTCCACTGGTTCACCTGCAAAATCCTTGAATGTGATTGACTTGAGGTGTAGTAGTGAACACTTAAGATCAACTTGATCAGGAAATTAAATCGATTTTAAGAAGCTTTACATTAGAAAGC
>JAJJMA010232524.1:0-14319 GCA_023529015.1 Papaver nudicaule
GACGATCCCCAAAGGGCATTTCGCAGTTTACGTTGGAGAGACTCAAACCAAGAAGAGATTTGTAGTTCCAATATCATATTTGAATCATAGTTGTGTCCAAGAACTTTTAAACCAAGCAGGGGAAGAATTTGGGTTTGATTATCCAATGGGAGGTGTTACGTTTCCTTGCAGCGAAGAAACATTTATGAATGTTACATCTCAATTAAATGACTTGTAATCAAATAGAGAGAAGATTTCTCAGAATTTTGTAAACTAGGATCATGTTCATCTCTCATACAAATTTGATATATTGAAATACTAAAATTAGTTATATGTTATACCGTTAATCAACTGAATGTTACTCTTTGATTGCACATCCTTTCTTATCTTGTTAATGTTGTTTAGAATTCTCCATCAACTTTCTAAGATCCATAAATTTTCAAGTTAGATATCAATCAAATACAGAAGTCGCGTCTTAAATTAATCGCCATTACCAAAACTATTAGGAACAAATAGTACTTCCAATAAGTACTGTGGCCTTTAGTGTTGCAGAAAGTCTATCCTCTTTCCTTTTTAAAAAAAGATGAAAGTGTTTCAATCACAAATAGGCAGAGGGAAAAAAAAAGAAGGTTCCTCAATTAGACAACTTTAAGGGTAAAACAATAGAAGGTTGGTACTCTTTGATGTCTTGGACATCAAAGGTTTAATCCTTGCAAGAAGAATACTGTCGCAAAAGAAAAACTGTGACTAATAGGCTTAAAAGAAAAACGATTAGCCACCTTCAGTTTGGATATGACAGGATGTTTATCTATATGCAAGATATACAACATTTGCAGTTCTATGATACAGCCATCTGCACTAGACAATACACGGAAAGATTGGTGGAAAAGCATGTGATTGCGCTGAAGGAATGGACATGTTTCTTCACCATCCTTTTCATCTAGTAAGCTAACAAGAGCTAGTCAACGTGATCTGTACTAAAATTTATATATAAGCTTTCTGAGATGGTCGGCTAAAAATTTCCGATACCTAAAATAGTACATAAAACAACTGCTTTACCAAGCTAGCTAAAAAATTTCGAGCTGTCTGTCACCGTTTGCCCTCAACATATAGGCCATAACACGGCCGGCCCTGGGCCAATGCAGCCGATTCAAGGAATTGGGCCACACAAAATTTGGGGGCCACAATCATAGTACATGTAATGTAATTAATTAATTAAAGATTGTTTTCTCTCGGAGTTTTTTATACTTAAAAGCTTTTGAAGGGTCACAGAAGAAATTGCAAGGGCTACAAAACAAATTAAGCTAAGTTAGAAATCCAACAAACAAAACCCGTTTTCTTCCTATTCTATTTGTTCGTTTCTTTTTATTTTCTTTACAGAGAGAAAAGGGGGAACCAGGGGTTCATAAATCAATCTTTGTTTAATAATTTAATCCAATTACTTAGGGTGTGTTCTTTCTTCTTCGAATTCGTACTAACTTGTTTAATAATTATTGTAAATGATTATGTATTTTTATAGTTATTTTGGTCTAACCCTAATTTCTTTTAAAGGAAATGTCAAAATTGATTTGATATAACCCTTCTTCGTTGTTATGCTATGTAGAGTAAATTTGCAGACTTCCAGTATTTGTTCTGTTTGCATCCCATGTAGACTGCAAAGTGTTTCCTGCTACTACAGTATTATTATTTTTTTTTGATAGTTTATAAATTGTATACTCCTTTTAGTGGGGCCACATATATTTCTTTGCATAGGGCCACAAAAATGTCAGGGCCGGCCCTGGTCATGTCGCTACCTTGGGTATTTTAATTTAGCAATTAAGGGAGACTGTGCTAACTGCTATTAACCCAACAGGACATCCCTTGCCCGGTTAACCCACTTAGTTGCTTGTTACCATTGACATGTAACTTTATATGTGCTTATGCTTTGTCGCTGACTGGATTTGTAAATTTTATTATATATTTTTGCTTTAATTAATATTTTTTTTAAAAAAAAAAAGCATGAGCACGTGCATTATTGCATTTCATCTGGCATCGTCCGTGTCCGAATTTTAAAAAAAACCGTGGCTAGTAAACTGAACCCATTGGGCGTTATCAGTCGAACCACCACAAGCTTTGGCCTAGTACCGAAAAGACTAGTTTAACTATGTCTGAGGTATATTTTGCTAAGGTAACCCAAGCCTACCTGACAATTAGTGGAACCTGCATGCATGTAGTTGAACATAGACACTTTATCCACTAGGTTGACTTAAGCATTTCATTTTATGATATGTGTGTGAAACCTTTTGGTGAACAAAATGTGTCTACCATGCTTGCCTTTGATTTGGTTTGCTAGTATATTACACCATACTTTGGTTTACTAGTCTATATTATTCCACGCTAGGCATTGATTCAATTTTCTAGCCTGTTACACCATACTTTGGTTTGCTAGTCTATTATACCATGCTAGGCTTTGATTTGACTGGCTAGTCTGTTACACCATGTTTTGGTTTGCAAGTCTATTACGAGAGTAGTCGATCATTCTGGATCCTCGTATAGTAATTCGATCCTACCAGACCTACACGTAGTAGTCCAGCCCGAGTTGTTACACCCAACAAATTTTCGTAGTGGTTAGTACGAGACTTTCACAGACTATTGTTACAACCCATTGGTTCAGTCCACAGGGCATGTAGGCCCTCTACTACTTGTATCCAAGTTCACCCTATTGGGCTAGTTCAAACAATGGGCCTCCATTATGTTAGAGTTGTTGTGCCCACAAACTTTGTTTGTAGCAAGGCCTCCAATATTTAACGGTCAAAGCAGGGCCTCTATGTTAATAGAAAGGCCTTCTATATTTTTGTAGTAGGGCCTCCAATAGTTTATGGGCTACCACTATCGGACTATAATGGCTTGCCTACATTAGTTTTGTACGAGATACAAATCTTTCCTAGCTGAAGCAATGATTATAGTAAACATTCGGTTGATTAGTCTGGTAACTTTATGAATTGCTTGCTTCCATCCCGTGTTTACTTTTTCTAATATCATATGCTTGGTACATATTCCTTGTCTATCAATGTTATATATGTACTATTTAAATGTCTAGCTGATAGTGGAACCACCAACACTATCTCTGTGACTACGATGATTGAATCATCTCAAGTGATTTTTGAGCTAAGTAATGCTCAATTCTTGTTGCCAAATAACACAACAATTAAAGTCACAAAAGCTCTATATATATGCACCAAGAGCAAATCACACCAAGCAGTTATCTTTTGAAAGCCAACTGTAAAAATGGAATTGAATACACTAATGTGTCTCTAATGCATGTGAAGAAAAGACATTTTAGAGAAGTTAATGCGTCACTCTAATTCTTTGTACACCACTACGATAAGGATTGTCGAATCCTATGTTGTTACCAACAATGAACTGTTGAAAAGTGACTCTTACAAGCTTTGGCACGACCGATTGGGGGCACCCAAGTCGTTATATGATGATCTGTGTTTTTAAAAGAACTCAAACAGACGTCCATTTTCTAGAATAAATGGGACAAAATATTGTTATAATGCAGAGAATATTGTGGTATCTGAAGTAACTTATGCACAATTTTTGCCTTCTAAAGTAAGTGAAGTGCAACCTTCGCCTTCTAAAGTAATTGAAGGGTATTTTCTCCCATTTTATTTGTTGTCCTTGTCTAAGGCACCTCACTTATTTTCCAAAGTCCTTGTCTAAGGCACATCACTTATTTTCCAAAGCTTGCTTTTTAGCGAAAACAGGATCGAGACCATCCTATGCTAAAAGATATCAAAGAAAACATTCCATTTTTACGAAAAAAACAAGGTGATAATTGTGGACCTTTACTGCCAGAGTGCGGACCATTCATGTATTTTATGGTTCTGGTTGATTCTTTTGTCCACAAGAAATGCTGCATTTGCAATACTCCCAGCACATACTATACATTTAAGGGCTCACCTCCCTTTTGTCAATTAAGTCTGCCAGACTTGACAATGCTGGAGAATTCTCATCTAAAGGATTTGATGATTTTTGTATAGCAACTTGTACCCTATACATACTCAAAAATGGTCTCGCAGAAGCTACCATCAAAAGGTTCGGATGATAGCTAGGGCACTGGTTATGCGTTACAACATGCCTGTTACTGCTTGAGGGTACACCATATTGCATGCAGCCTTACTTATTCGCTTTATACCCACTGCTAGCCAACCATTTCATGCGTACCAGTTGGTAACTGGATATGAGCCTGATATTTTGTATTTACACATATTTACACATTTTTGGTTGTGTGGCATATGTGCCTATATATTACGCCCCCACAACGTACCAAGATGGGTAAATAAAGACGAATAAATATTTATGTTGGTCCGCTAATTTGAACCTTTGACATGCGATCTCTTTACCGCTAGATTTGCGGATTGTCCTTTGATGAGACAACCCTCTCGTCGTTAGGGGGAGGTAAGGAAAAGGATTACCTAAGGGAACGACATGAATTGTCGAGGTGTGTTTCCCACATTGTCTCATCTTGATCCCCGCACTTCATGATGTGAAATTGAAGTGAAAAGAATTATCGATATTCAGAAAATGGTTGTTTTAATTGCCTGGTGCATTTACTTATTAAAGTGACGAGATCACACATACCAACTGCAAATGTACCTGCAAGGTTAGAAATCCTTGACTGAGGATATGCACCATAAACTAAGGTGTTGCAATTACACTTTGTGGAAGTGTGGTTGAGGCCGTGGCTCCATCAAGGGTGTTGGAGAGACCACCAGGTTCGATTAATACTCACCTAGAAAGAAAGTGGTTGAGTAAGGCACAATCTAACTATTTATGTCATCTGAAATAATCTCAAAATATTGTCTCTAAATATGTCCATGAATCAAACCGGAGGACGCTCCGAAGTTTTAAATGATTCTAGAGAACAATGAAATCCTATTGGATTATGAGAATGCACATGAGTCAAGAAATGATCATGCATGCATAGTGATGATATAATTCATACATAGTTGCTCCAGAAGTAGAGCACGATGAGCTCGAACCATGCTTTATATTGATTAAATAAAGCATATTGGCCTACGCAATCCAGGAAGAACTAAGTTCTTTGACAAATGTACAGGTATTTGGTATGGTAGTGCTAACCACCAAGTGTAAATCCTGAGGGACATATATTATTATTTGTCACAAAGCGTAGTGAGAATAATGAAGTCTCAAAATACAAAGACTCGCCTTGTGGCGCGAGGTTTCTCACAAACCCTTGGATCGCTTATAAAGTTTTTACTAGTCTCATAAGACTTGAAATTTAGTTTATTGGTGTGGTTATGGGGATCTTGATTCAGAGATATTTATGAAAGTGTCAAATGACCTTACATTTCCCAAATCAAGTAACTCTAAACCACGGAGTGCGTTTGAAATTCAATTGAAACGTCATTTCCGAAGTTATAGAAACCACGAGCTATTTGAAATCCGAATTTGAGATAAAAGATCTTGGGAAAACTCTGATGTGTCTACTATGATTTAAACTAGAACATCGAGTTTGTGGAATATTAATCCACCGGTCTGCATATGTCCAAAAGATACTCAGGCAATTCAATCTGGACAATGTATCCGGCTAGCACTCCCATGATTGGTCGAAGTTAAAATGTACTTAAATATCCATTTCGTCCAAAGAAAGGTGACGAAGATGTGGTGGGAACCGAATATTCCTATCTAAGTGCAATAGGCGCATTATTACACTTAACACAATGTACTCGACCAAATTATCTCGTACTCAATGAACTTGTTAGCTAGATATAGATTAGCGCCAACGCAGAGCCATTGGAATGATATCAAGAATATCTTTCGACGCCTAAAAGATACCATTGGCATGGATTTGTTTATCCCTATGAAAACGCAAGAAGAGTTTCTAATGTAATTGTAACTTCTTATACTGAAGCCCCAGATACTATTTTGGTTGGTTTGGCTGATGATGGGTATCTCTCCACCCACATAAAGATCGATCCCAAACTGGATATCTGTTTATCCTGGAGATTGACCTAGATAACCCTAGTGGCTACCTCCATGAACCACTTTGAGATCATTATCCTACATGAGATGGTTCGTGAGTGTATATGTTTAAGGTCTATCATTGCACATATTTGACGGACGTGTGGTTTGAGTTCTACCACTGAAGAGCCAACTTGCATTTACGAATATAATGCAGCTTGAATAAATCAAGCAAGGGTATATCAAGTGTGATAACACAGCGTATATCACCGATGTTATTTTACAATCAGCAACATCAGTGTCTTCTGAAAACGTGGCAGAATTATTTAAGTCGTTGACTAAGTCCACATTAGAAGAACATGTGAGAAGTATATTACTAAAAGAAACTATATGAACTCCCATGATTACATGTGAAAGGTATAAGACTAAATGAAGTCTGATTCCCATGATTGCATAACTGCAGAGGACTAAGAACTTGTCTAACTGCATTTAACTAAAGGAAGTGTCCCACAATATTGGACTAAAGAAATTTCCCAACTCCCATGACTGTATTGGACTATAAAAATTGTCCAGCGTCAGGGGGAACATCTAGTGGTACGTTGTACTCTTTTTCCCTTCACTAGATTACTTTTTCCCACAGGGTTTTGTTACTCAGCAAGGTTTTTAATGAGACAACTGCAATACCAGAAGTGCAATCGAAAATTTGTTGACTATGAAGGAACAATAATCTCTTCTTTACTGAAAGTAATCAGGGGGGGAGACATGGTGTACTTGTAAGTCATCACATATATTCACTTTCGAAAAGCTCATGACTAATGAAATTGTCTAGAGACTACCCAGAATGAAATCAGGGGGAGATGCCGACATCAGGGGGAGGATCCAAGGATATGATGTCGACATATTTTGATTCGAAATGTGAACTTAAGTTGTACTATTTTTCCCTTCGATCGAGATTTGTTTTTCCCACAGGGTTTTGTTACTCGACAAGGTTTTTAACGAGACAACAACAACAACTACACTTGGCGTATATGTTGAATGCTGAAGACTTGAAGATTGGATTGATATTATCGCATCACAATCAAAGAAATTAAACACTGTAATTTGTCAAGCGAAACAACTTCCAGAAAGAAGCGAGAGCGTTATTCAACATCAGCATCAGCAAAGGCGTACTTCTGGACTTATCGCGTTGTACTCTTTTCCCTTCGTAAAGGTTTTGTCCCACTGGGTTTTCCTTCTCAAGGTTTTAACGAGGCAACATATGCGAGTTCAACTCTGTTCTAAGTATTCTTAACATTGTACTATTTTTCCTTAGTTCAGGCTTTATCCCTTTGGGTTTTCCTAACAAGGTTTTAATGAGGCAATTAACTTAGACACATTGGTCATCGACGAGAGAGCTACACTTGAAAAACTACATTTGAAGCTACAAGAGAAGTCACCGATCATCAATTTCAACAGAGAAGCTTACCAAGACTCAAGACGTTGTACTCATTCTATTTTCAAGGTTTTGTCTAACCGGGTTTTTCCTTGTCAAGTTTTTGGTGAAGCAACACATTTGGAGTTACTTTTGAACCACACAAAGGGGAGTGTTGTAGGGCTTTTGGCCCATGGATGTGCGATCCAAGTTGAGACTTAGGGTTTCCCCTTTGCTTGTATATAAAGGATGCCATATCTATGTAATGACACACATCTATCAATAAGATATTCCTATTCTCCACCTCTTTTACTTCTTTAACTTTGACTAAACTATTTTATATTTTCTGGAATTATTATTTTTAAAAAATATTTTTTACAAATTTACCCCTAATAAGAAAAGGGTTATCCTCTTCCTCCATCTCCTGCAACATCCACGATTGATTTTGATTTGAAAAATTCATTGGATCTTTCTTCCACACATCATAACCAATCACTCATTGTTCAATGAATATCCCTAAGCCAATCAAAACTACTGATAGGTATGACTTTCTTTTGGGCTATGCCCCAATAATAGAAAAATATAAAGTGGTTATTTGTGACCTTCGTCGGTTGGTTATTTTTCCGGAGATTAAGAAGATGAAAATTCTCACCCTTGGTGATGGATCGGGAGACAAAGGCCATGGTGATGATTATTTTTGGAGGGACATGGTTGTTCCATCCCCAGAGTGTGCAGCTTGGCTGGTGGCAGCTTAATCTTTGTCGGTGTTTTTGTGTAAATGGATCTTTATGTTGGATCACGGAAAATAGTTCGGGTAAATAATAAATCATATATATTTGGTCTTGATATTAGTAGAGAAATTTTCTATAGAATCGAGCTCCCAATTTTAGAGACAAGTCTTGATCATCTAAATGAGGTTATTCCCACCGACACAGGAGTTCAAGATATGGACTCTGAATAAAAAAGACGATGAAGATAGGGATGAATGGTCAAAGACATTCCAAATGTCGAAGAGAGCATACTTGGGAATGTATGGATCAGAGAACTTCGACCATTGGTATTTCTCACAGTTCCTAGACTGAAGTGCATAATTAGGAGAACCGACACCTCTCACAAGTATACTTACTTCTCCTATGACATTCGTGGTCCAAGCACATAGCCCGTCTTTTGGCATGTCAATAATATTGCAAATTGGTAGAATTAAAATTTGAGGACTAACTTGACACAGCAGGTGATGGTACAAATTTTAGCAATGTAAAATCGAAACAAAATTTTAACCGATGCTCGCTATTTGGAAAGGGGAGAAGTTTTGGATATTTACGAAGCCCAAGCCCATGAATAGATCCGTGTTTCTTGGGCAACTAAATCAATACCTACAAAATTTAGAAGTCATGCGAGACTCGATCCTGATTAGACCCTACTTCTTTTCTTTCCTCTTCTTCTATAAATTAGGGTTCGTCCATGTTTTGATGCGTAATGTCAAGAAACTCGTCCCTCTTTCGGATCAGCAGGTACCATCGACATCGTGGTCGTCAGTTATCGGTAACAACAGCGATATCTTGGAACAACTGTTAGTCTATCTTCCTAAGAAATCATTGGATAGGTTCAAATGTGTATCGAAACAATGGTCCTCACTCATCTCAGATGAATATTTCATTCAAAACCGACGACGACGCAACCAGCATCGTCACAGTTCTATTCAAGGAATGTTCTTGCTCAAATACTGGCTTAATGAACACGGGAATAATAAACCAGAATTTGAATTTATCCCCATTGATCATTCGAATGTTAAAAGCTCCTCTAAAGCTTTTAACTTTGCTAATGATCAAGATGGTATAGAGATCGAACAGTCTTGTAACGGTCTTTTGTTGTGTAGTTCTTTCGGGAAAGAATTTGATACAAGGACTCGAAAGTATTACGTATACAACCCAACCACGGGACGGTATACCGTCGTCTTGCCCCGTTCTCAGTATAGATCGAAGCCTCGTTATGAGTCGTATTACAGTGTTAGTTTAGCTTTCAATCCGTTTAGATCACCTCATTACAAGGTTGTATGCATGTCGAAGGATGATAATAAGGGAGATGAATGTCAGATTGAAATCTACTTCTCGGAAACATGTACATGGAAGCTCATTGGATATTCGTCTAGTTTAACTAGTGTCTATGGTTGTGGTGTGTATTGGAATGGTTGCTTGAATTGGCATAATGTCCATGACTCGTATATTTCGATATTGATACAGAATTAATTGGTGAAGTGCCGATGCCAGATAAAAGTAAGAATAGTTTGTATTTCGGTGCGTGCAAGGGTCGTCGTTTGTATTATGTTGAAACTGATTGCATTGCATGGGCCAATGTTACCAGTCTCAATGTCTTTGAGATGAAGACTGATTGCACCGGATGGAATTCACTATACCATGTCGAATACTGGAGATTAAGACTGTTATTACAACTTCATCTGGAGATTTATAGGTATAGCAGATTCAAAGAGGACGAGTTAAAAGTGTTGTTAATTGATGGTGAAGAAGGAGAGGATGAAGAAGAACACGATTCGCCAAAGTTGGCTTTCCAAATACGGGATAAGGTTATTTCTTATGATCTTAAAGACGGTTGCCTCCTCAACGACGTCCATGACATATAGCCTGTCTTTATTCGTGGGCGTTTGCAGCAGTGCAGGATTTTCCATGCCTACCAATATATCAAGTCATTCGCGTCTGTGTGACATTACAGTTTAGGGCCGGGGACCAAACATGCACTCTTCGCTTTTTGTTGGTTGCAGTATTAGTACATAAGATTTCTGGTTCGTCTCGTTTCAGAAAGTCCATAACATGTGCTTTTCACTATCATGTTTGGGAAGCTGTTCTGATGTGCTGCTGTTTATGGGGAAGTGTATTTAAACGCTCCTGCCTGCTGGTTGTCATGTATGAGGTGTTACTGGAGACAAACGAGCAATGCCTGAGGGTATTACAGCAGGCTGATCACTGACGACAGACTCAGAAAGTTAACTCCTTCGTTGTTGAATCATCATCTTCGGTTGAAATCTGGGAAGTAAGTTTACCTTTAACGTACTTCCTTTTATAATGTATCATTGGCACTCCCATGCATGGTGCAACCTTGTTGGTTTTCAGAAAGAACATAATAATCTCTCTATACAATATAATGTGCTTCACCATCATGTCTAGGAAGCTGTTCTGATGAGCTCCGATTTCTGCATAAGTGTCTTGAACCGCTCCTGCTAGTGGTTTTCCTGAATGAAGTTTTAGTGTGAGGCAAACGAGCTATGCCTGTGTGTAGCACATGCATCAGACCGTTTGTGGAGGTGCTCTAAGCATCTTAACGACATCCATGGTACCTGTAGAGCCACTGGCGTCAGACTGAGGTGCTTTGGCTAGGATAACTAGAATGTTTACGTACCATGCCTTGAACACATGACTTCATGGTTGTGGCATACACGATACCACTAAAGCCAAGACAATGGTGCCTACTTGCAAGTCACCAGATTGCCAATATTATTTTCCACCACACAGTGTACGTTGAAACTTTTGCCAATACAATAGACGTCGTTCTGGTCATTTCCTTGGTATCAAAAGTCAGTAACATTTTGTGACACTGTGTCCAGGAAGGTAGATGTTTTTGGACCTTGCCACTGGTGCCGTTCCAACTTGATGCATACGTACGTGATCTGATTTTGGAAGTAATCTCACCAAAACTGCAATTTATACTGGACATTGGTTCGCTACGAGGTTTCATTCTTCTGCACTTCATCATTGGTAAAACTCCTAACCAGATGAGGTACACAATTCATATATAAAAACTGGAGGGAAAAAGAAAAACACTGCCCATAAAAAGGTATTTTAGAATACCATGCCTTCAACCCGTGACCTTTTGGTTATGTAGTATTCACTGCACCAACAAGGACTAGGAGGCCTTGGTGTCTGCCTGTTGCATTTTTCGTAACAAAAGCTGCACTTTCCAACAGCTGCACATCTAGTATGTAGATGTTTTTTTTTTCTTGCCATAATGAAGTCGGCCTTATTCTAGGGAGTTACCAAAATCGGATGGTAGTGGATCCTATGTCTAGCTGACAGTCTGAAATACTGTTGGAAAATTGGTACGTACTAAGACAGAGGGTGAGAAAAGAATTGTCGTCTCTGGGTTCAAGGCTCTAGTAATGGATTCTTTTCGACAACTATTCGACCCTTCCCAATTAAATTGGCGAGTACAACAGGTCAGTGAATATTGCCTTCAGGATACTTGAAGCCCTACGACAGAAATTGAGTTCAAGGCTTGTACAACCTTGACCCAATCAAGAACACACAATTGATTGTTTCTGATGATGCTTGTTAAGAGAGAGTTGTGATGATGTTTTGAAAGGAAAACCAAGACGCTATTTATATAGGAATTCACATCCATTGAAGATGTTTGTTCATCATCAACGGGCATCTGCGAAAGGACATGTCTCTTCATCAACAAACAACAATGGTGTCTATTGGGAAACGATGTTTCCGTTCAGTTTTCTAACTGTCAGGTCGAACACCGAAAACCCAGTCCCAGCGCCTACAAAATCAGGGATTTGTTGAAAATATCCAACAAATACAAGACAATACTTTAGTTGATTTCAGAAAGGAATTAGTAATGACCAAGCAGAAGATCATCAAATTGCAAGAAACTCGTCTCGAGTTTACAAACCACTCAGTTGTTTTTGCAATGTTGGTGCTTCAGTGATATGATGCCAATCCAATTGGAGGAGAGGTTATGCAAAATACCACCACCAAAAAGGTATTTTAGAATGAATTGGAGGAGAGGTTATGCAAAATGCCACCACCAAAAAGGTATTTTAGAATACCTATGTGTGATACTGATAACCATTGGTTTCTCCCACTTCTGTACCACGCCTCGAACCCGTGACCCTATGGTTATATGGCACTCCACTGCACCACTAAAGCCAAGGAAGCATTGGTGTCTCCTCAAGCATTGGTTTCAAATGATAATAAAATCTGCATTTTTTTTCAAATGACACATCCACGAATTCGCAAAATTGTCTGCAAATCGGTAGGTCTTGCGCATTCGTTATTTTTCTAGCAGGTAATATTTCTTTCTTTCTAATTCATTCATTTTCTTCGTGTTTATTTGTTAGGGCGGGTTAATATCGATTCTAACTAATAATACAGTACAGATAGATTCTTATTTGTTAGGGTTTATTCTCTTTATCAATTGCTGACTTAGGGATCCCCAATGAATTACTCTGCTGATGGTTTTGGTAATCCTAGACTGTTTTAATTTTCGCAATTCCTGGTTTAGGGTTCACTAGCAGGTTCAATTTTCTATCCTGTTGTTTCTCATTGGTTTTGGTCTTTTGATTCCGTCGTGGTTATTGATTTTGCTGTTTATGGTGGTAGTCTTCTGATACTCATGTTTTTATTCTTAACTGGAATTGGACCTGAAATGTTGCAATCCGAAAGAGATGGTTCACAAGGCTCGATATTGGCTCAGCCCATTTCTTGATGAGTGCTGTAGATGCGACAGACAGGTCAATACCAGTTAAGTTTAGGGCCTTAAGATTGGTCAACCCTCTTAATCAACTTATATCAGCTGGAAGAAGCATAACTGGTAGACAAATAAGCAGTACTGATGCCTTCATTATATGATTGTTTGAGAGTTGAGAAACTATAAGACAAGGATGAGAAACTATATGATTGTTTACTATAAGACACGTCGAGATACTGCAAATTAGATAGATTTGCGAACCTGAGAACATTGAATTTGACAGATTAAAGTAAACAAGACTCTTGAGTTTAGAAAAATGATTCTGGATTTGCGAACCTGTAGAAACGTACTGGCGTCAGCCTCAGAAACTGAACTCGTCTGTTCTTGAATCCCCATCTTTGGCATGCAGAAATCTAGGAAGTTACCTAAATTTCATTTTATGTACTGAACATTGCTTTGCTAGGAGGTTTCATTTATCTGCACTTCTTCTTTGGTTTCAAACTAGCTATAGGAGGTACTTTTGCTAGAATGGTTGTAACACATACCTTTGAGACATCACCATATCAGATTTGGAGCTTTTGGTCACAATGTCACGGAACTATAGCAATTTGAATGAAGATATGACATAGAAAAGCACTGCCGTAAAACAAAAAGGTATTTTAGAATACCTCAATCATCTTTTCTCTTCTTCTTCATCTGTCTAGATCCATACCATGCCTTGAACCCGCGACCTTCTGTTTATATGGTATTCACTAAACCACCAAGGACAAGGAGGCTTTGGTGTTTGCCTAATGCATTTTTCTTAATTTTTATCCAATACATTACTCAGTAACAAAAGCTGCACTTCGCAACAGCTGCACATCTAGTATGTAGATGTTGTTTTTTTTTCCCTTGCCGTAATGAAATCGGCCTTATTCTAGGGAGTTACCGAAAACGGATGGTAGTGGATCCTATGTCTAGCTGACAGTCTGAAATGCAAGACAATACTTTAGTTGATTTCAGAAAGGAATTAGTAATGACCAAGCAAAAGATCATCAAACCGCGAGAAACTCGTCTCGAGTTTACAACCACTCAATTGTTTTTGCAATGTTGGTGCTTGGGTGATATGATGCCAGTCCAGTTGATGATCGTAAAAAAAAAAACAAACTACACGAACGCAGAAAAAATGTTTTAGAATGATGCCAATCCGATTGGAGGAGAGGTTATGCAAAATACCACCAAAAAGGTATTTTAGAATACCTATTTAGCATCTCTCACTTCTACACCATGCCTCGAACCCGTGACCCTATGGTTATATGGCAATCTCTATACCACTAAAGCCAAGGAAGCATTGGTGTCTGTTCAGTGTAATCACTTCTTATTTATCCTTGGTATAACTTTTTTTGTTTGAAATGATAATAAAATCTGCATTTTTTTTTTTCAAATGACACATCCACGAATTCGCAAAATTGTCTGCAAATCGGTCTTGAGCATTC
>JAJJMA010232527.1:0-10114 GCA_023529015.1 Papaver nudicaule
TATGGAGAAATGAAGGGAATCCCTTTCTTGAGTTTTGAAATGTTGTTGATAAGGTCTTGCGGCTTTGTATTTAATGCAGTTGAGGTATGAGGTGCGTTTCTTTTGATTTCGTTTGGGTAATCTTAATGAGTGAATATATACATAGAAGCATGTGGATTAGTAAAATGAGTTTGGAAAATAAGTGTTTGTATGTTTTTGCATTACCCCCCCATATATTCTAAATAGTCCGGATTCGGATAATGTACGAAAACAAAGTGAGGTTGTAACATCAATGCTACTGGCATCGGACAGTTTTGATTATAAACTGTAATGCAAGTGGTTCTCTTAGGCTGTACAATTTCGGGAATGTATTTTACCTACTATTTTCCCATGGCCATCAAGATTGAAGAGAGCCGGCGAACTAAGATGAGTCTCATAAAGGTAGTGGTTTCTTATACACATCTCTATGCCCATTGATTGGCTGTTTTGGTTCTTGCCTCTTACACTCTCTCAAGGAGATTATAAGGTTAATATCACACATATCTATACCTTATTCGGTCCTTTTATACTTAGCTTAAGTGTCAATATATTAAATCCCACTTATATTAGCTCAAATACTAATTCTACTTGTTGTCTTAGCTCATGTTGTTGTGTGTTCGACTCTCACAAATGGCATCAGTTTAAAACCTCTTCAACCATGCATGTTTGGCAATATCATGCCTCCCAGGTTTACACATGATAAGGATTCTTGACAAGACACAAAATTTTCATCTAGATTCTTTAATACACTGTGAAGAGCTTGCTTTACATGTGCCTACAGGTCAACTGGGAAGTTAGAATATTGGTGGACTTATTTTGAATGGCAAAGCTCTTCCTATTTCATGGTGTCAGAAATGCGTTAGAAGAGAAATCCTACTTCACAACCATTGACTTATTAGATTTCCTGCTTTGTGAGAAAGTATCAATGCTTTGATCTAATAGTTCTGTTTTACTAATGAAAACACTTTACTTTCTTTCTTTGCAGACAGATAGCTTCTCAAGGCACCGGCTGACGCCCATAAATCCAAAAAGGAGGCCTAAGGACTACTAAAAGGCAATACGGACTTAAGCACATGCAACACAAACACGGACAAATTTGAATTTTCTCTGAATCTCGAAATGAAATTGGTACAATAGTCGAAAGATTAAAAAACCAAATCAAAATTTAGAAAAAAAATCTAAATACAAAATGGCTTTACATATTCCCATATACGTAGTTGAGAGGCTGCTGTTGATTTCGGCATTGGTTTTACTATGACTTGGTTTAATGGAAAGGATGGATTTCAGACAATCGAAATGGAGTTAAAAAAGATACCTGATAGGTTTTCAGACAATCGAATTACAAATGAGAAAAAAAAAGGGGTATCTAAATTTGGCCTAAACTTCAAACGGGACAGGCTTTTGGGCATGAAACGATACAGGCGGTTTTTGATCCATGGGAAATAAAAACGGACTAAAGCCCCTACGAATATTGTTTTCCCTTTCCCATGCTTTCATGTAGAAACCTGTGGGTTCGATTCCCGCAGATGGCATTGTTATTTGAATTAATCATATCTTATCTTGGTGGTACTTGGAAAGCATATGAATGTAACAAGCTGACTTAAATTGTCCGTGAAATATTTCAAAGCAGTGAAATTCATGGGGTTCAGAGTAGATAATTCAGCAGGTAAGACCGTGAGAATTAGGGTACACTTTCAAAACCTTCCCAATTAAATCTTCAGAGTACTCGACCTGTGGAAGATATTTGAAAGGAGCAGCTCAACTTTCATCGTCCATGGTGAAACTGGGGACATTTTCGTCCTCTTTGGTCTTTGAGCGACGAATTTACGGTAAATATTGAACCTTCATTTATATGGTTTCAAGTACAATTGCATTTAGAGTTTCTATTTTTAGCAAAGTTTCGTCCGAAACATAATATTGACATTTTTATAAACTCTTGACGAAAAACCAGATTGCAGGCCAACAAATTTTAGTCTATAAGCTTAATTGAGGGACTTAGAAGACAAACTAACAGGGAATTGTCAAGAAACTGCAAGAGTTATTGGTTCTCTTGCTACTAATTGGGTGTTGTTGAGTCAATGGTTGTGGATCCTGATTCAGTAGATGGCTAGGAAATTAATTGTTCTCCCAGCAAATTCAGTCCTAGGCATGTGAAGTGGGAGTCGGTATCCGTTTGTCTTCTTGAATAAAAGTGCATCTTTTTTCTATTTATTCTCCATGTGTTGACTAGATAACACATGAGTAGGAGGCACAACGCTATACAATGGTGGCTCGAGTTACAAGAGATGTATGAGTATACGATGGTGGATTGGTTACAGGAATACGAGGCATTCGAATGTTACATGAGGTGAATGACCGTATGCAGGTGTCTTTACCACATGGGTGGGAGTTATATTACTATACAACGGTGCATGGCTGGAAGTACAGGAGGTAAATGAGTATATGATGGTAGCTTGCTTACGGGAGTAGGCGGCTTGGAATGTCACAATATAGTTGAAGGATAATTTCATTAGAAATCTTTTTCAAATAATATAAATTAACGACAGTGAAGCAAAAATGAATTGAAGGCTAAATTAAAAGCAACATTGAATTCGAAGGATCCAAATTAGCATGAGAAGATTACACGGGCACTAAACAAACAAACGGAGAAAAAAGTGGTGTGTATCACATATACTTAAACTTTGCTAACTAACACGATTTCAGGGGAATACAAAATTTAAGTTAATTAAAAGGAAAAAAGTGGGGCGAGAGTAACAATTGAGGCTATCTTGATAAGTTTTGTGCCTGTAAAAAATTCCAATTTGTTTTTATGGGCAAGGTGAAAAAAATATAAAAAAAAAATTAAGGAAAAGGATGATTTGTTTTTATAGGCAAGGTGGAAAAAAATATGAAAAAAAATTAAGGAAAAGGATGATAATTTACACACAAACTGAAAAAAAAATAGACCCGGTGCGTAGCACGGGCATAAATCTAGTATATATAACTAGCAGAAGAGACTTTTCTAGTAGTCCACCCATACTGCGCCTCCCTCCCTCGTTGGTCTGTGTAGAGAAGGAAACAAACAGAGCAAATCTGTAACCCTAAACTCAAACAACAACAACAGCTCCCTCATCAATCAGCTCCACAAAATCAAAATCATGGCAGAAGAAACTAGTAGTGGTTCAATTATTAGGATCACCGGCAATCAGACCTATTCACATTAGGATTTCTTCTCTCAAAATGTTAATTTTCAATCTCTTGAGCATTGAAGTGTTGTTTCTTTGTCTCCAAATTTTAATTTATGTATGTGAACCAGTTATTACCTAAATAAGTTTGTTATGAAATCAAGAACTTCGGTCATTGCCAGTATTTTTATTTTCATTCATAAAATGTAATGATGTAATTTGGATGTAACAAAGACTATTGGGCCGGCCGTCCGGAGGGTCCGAAGGGCCCGAAGGAAGGGAGTCCCTTTTATGACTTTTTTTTTAAAAATGAATGATAACAAAATTAAACCAATTTGATAAAACTACATTTGGTAGGATATCCCCTAAATTATTAAGTTACCCTTTGTTTTAAAATCCAACAAAGGTAAAAAACGTAAATAAACCAAAGAGGAAGGGAAAATAGGTAATATTGTTTTAAAGGAAAATGTGAAAATGATTAAGTAGTCTCTCCTGATTTTTAATGGGGAAATGACTAAGTAGTTTTTATCAAATTTAATAATCACCTTTACCTATCATTTTTTATTACACCCAACTCTCACACAACCAATACCAACACAAGAGGTGTAAATTATGTCATGCATTTTAATGGCACATCACAGCACGCTAAAATTTGGGCACAGCACAACACGGCACGCGACAAAGCACAACACAAGCACATCACGTTAGTTTAGTGTGTTGTGCCGTGCTTGACTAGTCGGCAGTACCGCACAACACAACACGCGGCACGAACAAGCACGCGGCACATCACAACACAGTGCACGGCACGGCACAGTGCACTACATTACATGTGTATTTCACACGAAAATTAAATCTACCTAGTTATTACTATTATATTTTTGTTGTTCTGATTAATTTTTATGACAATACATAATATCTAATTTTATTAAGCAGAAATGCTATACACCGCCCGCCGATGGCTCCGCCCCAAAATCTCCCGCCGCGTGTCAGCGCCACAAGAAGATGGAAGAAAATGAGCGGACAAGATGGAGGAAAGAGAAGAAAAGAGAAGAAGAAAAGAAGAAAGATGTGTGGACAAGATGGAGAAAAGAGAAGATGTGTGGTGAGGATGGCGGGCGGAGAATAGGGCGCTGAAAAAAGCGGGCGCTGAATAGCAGCGCCGTTTATTAAGTGATGGGTAAATATTTAAAAATGTAATTGATGTTGTAAATGTGTTTATTTGATGTTCATTTGGTAGAAAAACAATAAAGATACAATTGTTATAACGTAAAATTCAACTTGTGTTTTTCTTTTTTTTTAATAAAGTTATATATTATGCAAGGCTTTCCTCTTTATAAAGTTGATAAATCTGCGCTTTTAGGAAATTAACTTGATCAATTTTATCGCTAAATAACTGCAATAAACTTCAAGGAGTATGAAAATCACCTGAGATTTAGCCACATCAGCAGCTTCTGCCCGTATTTTAAGCTTCATCATCTCACGGTAGTCATCCTCGCATAAAATCTTTGGTGGCCATATCAAGAGGTAGTTCCCCAGCCAGGAGCTACTTTACCATATTCCGAATTCAACGGTTTCAATAAAGCTCCTACATTTGTTCGTCTTGGACCAGATCTAGAACAGATTAGGTTAGTTGGCTAGCAAAAGAAAAGATTAGGGTTAGTTGTGATCGTCGATTATTTTTTTAACGGCCATCTTGTACTCTATGGCTGACCCTAAATCCTGACCGTTTTTTTCCGAATGGGCAATGCCTCCACAACATGCCAGGCCCGATTCACTAGCCACAGTCAAGGTCAGTGCGACATGACCTTTAGTTCTATACATGATCTTATGAACTGTAGCATGTCCTAAGACATGTTTTATTGAATGAAAAACCTAATGTAAAGGTGAATTTACCCTACGGATATGTTTGAATCTTTTCCATCATTGTCGGTTGTCTTGTGCTATTTAACCGTGTATATGCTAGGGTTTCATTGCTTCTCTCAATTCTATCTCTTCCTTTGTTCCTTGCACCGCCGTCTCAAACTAATGGCTGCCACCACCACCACAACTACCACCACAAAATCAAGCCATGGCATCAGATATTGATGATCTTCAACAACAACAAGATACCACACAATAATTTCTTCTCTCAGACAAAACTCATAAATCCAATGCAAGTCATTACATGTTTTTATTGCTTTTTTGTTTTTTGTACGAATCCCTTGATATCATTTCCTCTTTGATGTCTGATCCATTAGTTTCAGAGTCATTGATCTGTCTAATTTAGGCTCATAACAACAACCACAGCATTGTGTTAGCTGATTCGTTCTCTGGTGGTGGCGCTGATGAAAGTAGTGGCTTATAATTTTCTTCTTATTTTTAATTATTGATTCTTGTAAGCTGTTACTGTATACTTCTTAATCTGTATTAGAATTTCTTTAGCGAAAAATAGTAAGTCCGTAAAAGATCGGGGAATGAATAAGTGTTCGTCCAAATCCGACAAACAACAGTAGTATACCGGTAATAGTTAGATGATCTAACTTAGATCCAATTATCCATATGTAAGTACGCAAGGTTGTTGGGGGTGAAGAATTCTAACATCCGACACTCTTGTCCTGGTTATGTGAACCAACTTTCTAAATAAGTTCTGAAATGATAGTTATGTCATTGCCAGTTTTTTTTTGTTGCTGTACTTTTTTCATTCGTAAAATGTATGATTGAGGTAATCTGGATGTAACAGAGATTATGTAACCCATCTTAGCTACTCTCATTTCGTTGTTACATGAAATCATATTTAGATCTGTTGACGGTAAGAGTCAGTCACGGAATAACTAGCAATTTAATTTTGTATAACATAGCTAGCAAGTAATGCAGATCCCATCCGATACCAATAGACACATTAAAATGAGCTCAATGCAAAGGCTTGTCTTTCAAGAGACTTTTTTTTTTGTTGGATTGAACAAAAAACTCTCAAACAGAAACTGTCACCCGTTTAATTTTGGGTTCACCCATGAAATCCACCATTGCAAATTGATGTGCATCACGGTCTCAACTTCTTATTGACATTGGCTTTTGCTATGGCGTCAACAAAATGCTTGTTCTTTTTCTGGTCCAAAGTTTGAATCAAAATGCCACATTTGTCATTTAATCCTGTTGTTGGTCTACACAGACTCTATTTCGTGGGTCAAGACTTGATTGGTTCAAAGATTCAGTAGCACAACGAAAATATGATGCATGTATTGTATATACAGTACTTTTAGTCAATTTATGAGTACTGATATATGCCGCAGGTCTAAACAAATCAAGGGGACATACTAATACTTCCTGATTTGATTTTAGTCCATTGGTGTGTTAGAGCATCTGATATATGCGAATATATCTTGTTACCGGTGATACTACTCATTGAACCACTACCACTTGCTTCTGCCATGATTTAGCTTTTATTGCAGCTTGGCTTATAGATGAGGGAGCTCCTGCTGCCATTTGAGTTTAGGGTTCAAGATTTGCTCTCTTTCATTCTTTCTTTCCTTCTCTACTCACACAAATGAGGGAGGGAGGCGCAATTTGGCTGTACTCCCAAAAAAGTATGTACTCGCAATATGGGAACTTTAATCTCACAGCCAACTGAATTCCTTTCTTCGCACTCATGTTGCGCCTTAAGAGTATCTCGATTGGTAATGTGATGTCAATCCTACTTTAATCATAATTTTGAAGATGTGAGATTAAAGTTCCCATATTTTAAGGAGGTAAAAATATATCATCTCCAACCATCAATCAAACTTGAATTTTTTAAACCATTAATTAATTTCTAAATTAATTATCTAGTCTTTTAACAATAACCCTAGATGTTGATGATTAGAATGTTCACATCCTCTAAGTGATCCTCTGTAAAAAAGAGGATGGAGTTAAGGATGTCTAAAATAACCGTCATAATAACATCTTCACATTCACCTTTGAAGTTCCCACTAGAGATGATTTTTTTCTTTTAAACCCAACAAATCCTATGTGGCCTAAAATATAGAATTTTACAAAGTCTGGTTGGAGATGCTCTAACAAGAGGACCCTGCTTAGGCTTCATTTTTAGCGGGAGAATGCAATTCACTCCATATTTATGAAATTGGAGTTGTAACCTTGGTGACAAATGAATGACATTGCAGTGAATTTAAGATTTTGGTCACTGGCTACAGTTTTCAAAGCCTCGAGAGTTTAGACCTTTGCTTTATTGTAATTTGGAAATCATGTATTTGTTAGTTCAAAGATCAGAAAGCGCAGTTTGGTGGTTACTCTTGCACGCATATTAGGGAGCGCTTTGGCCAATCAACCCTACAAAGTTGATTATGTCCGGAGTTTTCTCCTCATGAAGTGAAAAGACTACTCATACTCTTCCTCTGTTTGAAGGATCTTAAATTTCAAGTCATATATCCTACTAATGCACAAGAATAGATTCTAACAATAGCAAATCTTATAGATTAAGCAAAAAATAAATATTTTCAAAGAATTAAAATGCCGTCGCGAGTGAATTGTATGTGAAACATGATTTCCAAGTCAAATAGTATTAACAAGGCCTAACACAACAATAAATTGCAAAACATTTCTGAAACTAAAATTAATTTGCAGAATGAAAAGACATACAAAAATTTCCAACTCTATTTCTTTATACTAATTCAGACAGCAATATCAAGATCTGCTTGGATTGAAAGGTAGCTAATAGCTCAATCTGCCTTGAAGAGAGTATGAGAATGTGCTACGGTATGTCTTCACATATGAAAAACCTGAAGGAAAAAAATTGATACCATATTTTGAGAGAAGAAATTATAATGTATTTTTTAATTTCTAAATAGTTGTTTTTTCTTTTCATCACCAAACTCCCATACAAAACCTCCACTTTTGATTTTACCAAAGTGCATTTTGTGTTTGTTGAATCTCAGAAGCAAGAACCCTAATTTCTCCACGCTCTCTTTCTCTCTCTACCTCTCAATGAAGATCTGAAATGAACCCTAATCATATGTTGAGTGTGGGTTTAGGTCATTTTGTATATATAAGGGTAGATTCTCATCTGGTACGTACACGTCGAATGAATGCTAGATTTACGGCCGTTGACTCTATCAAGTGTTTTTATGATATTTTGACAACAGTGACAAGGATCGACCTGTTTGTATCAGGCTCATTCAATGGTTCAGATCCCATTTACCAATGCTGCCCACAACAGAAAAAGCCCAATCGGTAATAGTACTGTAGCTGCACCAATATACACTGTTGTGCCAGTGCCACAATATCACAATTTTGCGCTGGCCAAGGGCATGCATACTCTCTATACTCGGGAGTTGGAAGTCAATAGTTCAAGCACTGTGACCAGAAAACTCCCCGTTGGGCAGGAGGCATTTCTTATATACTCCCACTTGTTTCATAAAGTAGTTAAAATTAAATCACAGGCCTTGAGCCCAGCAATAATGTGCCAACGAGCGAAGAATATAGAGCCAGCTCTTGTTCTGTATGCTTGGACCAAAGAGCACAGGACAATTTGTTGATCCAGTTTTCACCATAAGCCATAGTGTAATCCACTCCTAAACCGAATTATAAGAAGCAATGAAATTTCTTCCTCCTGGCACAGCTGTAAGGACTGCTCTGGTAAAGCCATTAAACATCTTGAGGTGAGGAACATCTTGGTCTAATGATGAAACATCAACTTCATCACGCACATCTCGATTACTTGTACGGGCTTCTTGCAGAACATATGGTTTGCTTGTGTGTTGCAACATTCTATACCTCAACCAGAAGAGGCCTTTCACTGTTGAGTGCCGCGGGTATAATTAATTCCTCATGACAACCTATGACTCCATTAAATTGCAACATTTTTTATGTTCTTCTAAAATAAAATGGTAACTTTCGGATTCTACAACTGGAGCAATACATTAAAACGAGCAGGTTTATTGCAGGTTTTATTGATAAGATAAAGCCAGTTAGGTGAATTTACTCTACGGGCTTGTCACTGGACACAGCACCACTAAATTGGCCAAGGCTTTTGTGCTGCTAACTAAGGGAGTTACGGTGTCCAGATCCATAGTCTTGGACAACCATTGGAATCTTTTCATATATGTGTCTCCGAGTATTACAAATCCATCACACTAATCGTATCATTGAAATCATAAACCTACCTGTTCTATTTAAGCGTCTCTGTTAGGGTTCTGTTGCTCCCAGTTCTTATTTCTTATTTCCTCTCTTCTCCTCTCCTCCCTTATCTACCTTGGGCCGCCGCCCTGAACTACAAGCTGATACCACCACCACCACCACCAAATCAAATAATGGCATATGATGTTGAGGATCAACAACAACAACAAGATATTACACAATGATTTCTTCTCTCCAACATATAATTGCAAAGATCCAATTATCCAAATCCGATCAAGTAGGATACTAGTTAAATGATCTAACTTAGTAGATCCAATTATCCACTTGGAAGTGCTTGAAACTAATAGCATTGCAACACTAACAATTTGGTTGGTAATGTCATCTCCCATGTTGATTCAAACATCCGAACACTCTTGACCTGCTTATGTGAACCAACAGGAACCTAAATAAGATATGAAATTTAGTTAACAGAAATTGTCTAACCCATTCTCAATTTGTTGTTTCAGAAAATCATATTTAGTTAGACGGTTGATGGCGGTAAGAGTCAGTCTCGGAATAACTTGGTTTGTGGTGAATGTGCAAGTTTGCAACAGTACTAGTGCTTGTTTCAAATTGTATGTCTGGCCTGCAGCCTGCAGGTCATTTTAAGCAAAGCGAGCAAGTGCAAATGCTTGTCTTTCACGATTTTTTTTGTTGAATTGAACAAAAACTTCTCAAACTGAAATTGTCACCAATTTAATTTTGGGTTCATCAATGAAATTCACCACTGCAAATTGATGTGCATCGCGGTCTCAACTTCTTATTGACATTTGTTTGATGCAGAA
>JAJJMA010232543.1:0-11482 GCA_023529015.1 Papaver nudicaule
TACCATAAGACTCACGAGCCAAAACGAAAAGTTGGTAGTATTTCGGTACCCCTTCTTTTTCAAGACCACATCTCTCTCTCTTGCTGTTTGCGCCAAGACCATAGGACCTTCCGCCCCCTTATCTCTCTTCATCTCTCTTGGCGCTAGGCCAAAGGGCTCTCCCACTCCTTGTCTATCTCTTGGTGTTCAAACACCTAAAAGGGGTCTCCTGCTCTCTTAGTTCTATGTCTTTGCTCCTCTTGTGTTGTTGCTTCTTGCTCGTCCATTTTGGGGTATCTACACAGATCTGCCATCTAAAGTTGGCCAAAGATTGAAGTCAAAATGGAAATCCCTATTTTTAAATCTCGCAGACCCATATACGCATTTTTCAGTTCGGTTTCAAGAATCATACTCATTCTGAAACTATTAATTTAGCTTTGATTCCATTAGCAATTTCAGATTGAATATGCTATTAACTCATTTGAAACTGGGTACAAGTTTGTGCAATAACCAGTTCAGAGCCCGTCCAAAACCCTGACGATAATCCTCCCACTATGGGGAAGGGTTTTGAATCCTATAATTTGCCAATTTCAAAGGCACTGATGAAAAATAGATGATATTTACTACTGTAAAATCACGGGCAAATTATAACGATATTTACTACTGTAAAATACAGATTGTAGTCGTTTACAAATACTAGCAAGCAGGATTGAAAAAATAAAACTAGGTTGTGATACTTCAAAATTTCGCAATTTGTTTTCGGCGTTGTGAACTTTTGGTTGTTAATAAAATCTAAAACTTTCCGCTTTGAATGCATTTTGGGATGTTGTTTTAAGATGAAATGCTGAGGTAGTAATTGTAGAAGAAAGCTGATTCTGGGGCTTCAAAAAAATTGAAGCCCTCGGTTTTTACTTCAAATGTCCAGCCGTCATTATAAGGGGTGTCAAAAAATGGTGAAATGACTAAGTAACCCTTATACTTATTACACTCCACTTACAAATTATAACACCCCACTTAATATTTTTCCTAATCTAATTTAAATCAAAAACCAAACAAATCAAAACTTAAAAATCAAAACATCAAAAAATTTCCCCTTCTCCTCTCTTCTCCTACTTCACTTTTCTCCTCCAAAATTTTCATTTTCGATTTTTTTATCATGGATGCAACCAACAATGGTGGAACAATGGAGTACCAAAGGTAACCATCCAAACCCACTCTTTGTTATTGATTTTGGTGCTAAAACTAGGTAAGATTTACTCCATGAAAATCAAAAAACGAGTACTAGAGATACTTACGGCTGGCTATTAGACCCGTAAGTCCTTCTTACGTCTCGCATCTGAAGAACAGCTAGCCGTAAGTAGTTTGTTAGGTAAGCCATTAAAGTTTCAGATCCAAGCCGTAAGTTCAGTTTACTAGCCGTAAGTTAGTTACGTCTCATTTCGATACTTTAGTTACTAGCCGTAAGTTCCTTTAAATCAAAAAATTTTTGTCGCAAGGTTACAGTCCGTAAGTAATATTCTGCAGCCGTAAGTATAGTTAGGCTTAGTCTTATGGGGCTACTACTTGGCTACTACTTCCACCAAAAGCGTGGTGTATTCTAGTAGTACTACTTCTCTCTCCTAGCATTTGGTAGTAGCTCAAATAGTAGCTACTACGAAAAACGCTGAACGGTTCAGCACTGAAAAAGCGAGAAAACGCTGAATGGTTCAGCGCTCAGCGCTGAATGGTTCAGCGTTTTCCTTCAGCGCTGAAAGGTTCAGCGTCAAATAACTTTTCCGAGTTTGACTTTTTTTTTTCATACACCCAGTTGACACCTTCAGCAATATATCGTGTTTCTAACTCTGTTTTCTCACACTCACGTTACACCACCAATTTACAAACACCGGTTATGCAAAAATGAACAAATTTCATACCAACAAATTCATAAAACAAATACAAGTTGCACCATATGTAAATTAAAAGATAAATTTTCATTAATAACTTAAAGGATTACATTAAAATTTAAATCCGCTCATTCGAGTAATGTGTTGCTACACTTTTTAGGAGAAAATTACGAATGAGTATTCCCCAAAGGAATAATTACATTGACATCTAACATACTTCAAAGGTTTTGAGAAAATCCTTTAGCTCATGGTAATGTGCTTCGTACTCGAATTCCTTTCCTTTACCTTGTTTCCATACCTTCAAAGTCCTGGCATAAACTTCATCTTCCGTAACATCTTTCCCAAGTCTAGCTCGGACAAATCTCCCCAAGTGCATAAAATCATGAACGTTTTGACGTATTTTCCACCATCGTTCTGAGAGGCCTCTTACATCGCGCACATATTGGTTTTGAAACTTGAAGTCATCTTCGATATACTTAAACAGGGAGCTCCACTTGACAGTACCACGACTTTTTTGTAATCCATAATAGTGGATCACGTCTTTACAAAGACGTAGATCTTCTTCCAACGTAAATGGAGCGAAGCTTGGTTTCTTTCGTGTTGATGGAGGAGGAGATAATGGTTTTTGAGATGGAGAACATGTATAGTAGTACTCATGAACTAACTTATCAGTCATGTTTCGATATTGTCTACGAGGAGGAGATGCTGGAGGAGATGTTGAGATTGATTCATTTGGTTTCTGTAGTAAAGATAGTATCTCTTGTGTTGTTCGAGTTGGCCTTTTGGTATTTGAAGATGAACTAGACATCATTTGGTATTTTTCTCTTGATTGATTGTGATAAAGGAAGAGGGTTTGAGAAGAAGAGGTATCTAGAAAGATGATTGTTTGAGAAGAAGAGTTCATTCTTTATATAGATTGATCCCCAACGGTTAGTTAACGGATAGTTAACGGCTAGTTTTTTTGAATTTTGTTGATTCGAAAAACTAGCCGTTATGAGGTGTAGATGGAGTGTAAGAATAAGCTTACCATTTTGTATTTTTTTTTAAACTCATAAAAACAATCCATAAAAAAAAAATTAAGTCTACAACAACAATCCATAAAAAAAAAAATTAAGTCTACAACCATGTTACTACATAAAAACAAATACTCCTTGAACACTAGAAGTGATACTGAGTTTCTGGAATCGTGTCGGGAATACCTTACTCCATAACCAGATCGTCAAATTCATTGCCAGGTTGGTCTGGTCCTTGTGGTGCATTAAGTGATGTAGATGCTCCGAAAGATGGACAGTAAACTCCTTGAGTTGTTCTGATGAAGGCCATTGCCCCGCTTGAAAATATGTACTAGTACCCAATGAGAGATCTTCTGCATAGTTTTGTTGTTGTGAATGAATAGAACGTTGTGAAGCAGAAGATCTTCCTGAATCCGAGCATGAAGTTGTAACTCTCTTAGACGTCTCATTCCATAACACTTCACGAGCTCCGGAAAGCGCTGACCATTGTCGTGACATATAATCATAGCACTGCTCCTATAAAATGCAAAAATAGATTAATTTTAGTTGAACATTCAAGCCAATATAAAGTGAAAATGCAAACAAATGTTGATTTACTTACCAAATTCATACCAAATTCACCCCAATTATACGGACAAGGATGCATTTGAACTTCTACTAGTTGTTCAACACCGGTTTCGGTGGCCACTGGTAAAGTGAAGTCTACCTCTGGCAACTGCGGCATCTGTTGTTGTGTGTCATATGTGTAGCTCTGTGACATCAGGTTATCCGGAGCATGAGTGGGAAGCACACTGGGAGGAAGTCTTGAGCTACCAACTGCTAAGTGATCGACGTTCTGTGCATGGTATGGCTCAGTGACATAACCTCCAACACTATGCGTTCTCCACCAACGGGTATATACATCCGGTTCGACTGCATAATAGCGATCGGGGCTTACAAATACAATCTCCCTGTCTTGAACTTGTTGTAGTTGTGGAGGATTTGCTGGGATTACAGTCACACCATGAATCTGCCTCTGGAATCTCTCAGCCAAGTACACACTCATTCTGGTGTTTGGGTTTTGCAGATCGTAAAACAATACTCTCATCCCGGATAACTGTAGTGCTGCATCATAAGCATCTCCTTGAGCATAACTACTGTTTATCCATGGCTGCCAGGTACATGAACCCAATCGCAAGTCAATCTGATTTCTTGCGATGGAGCACGAATGTTTGTGGACATCCTTTTGGCCTCCTTTTTTATCCCTCTTCCTTGACTGAATTCTTTCCCTGGTGAAGAGAAGCATCTTTGGGAATACATCTTCATGTCGTCCAGCAGGTAGTGGCACCTCTGGCTCGTTGAGTAAGGGTTGCAGGTTATGGAAATAGTAGTAGTACCAGTATTCAAGAACCACAACCATGCCACATAGATCCTTACTCTCGCCTGAAGACCACACGTCAAGATATTTATAGGTATTTCCCAAAGAAGCTATACCCCAATCATAATCCCCAACTTCATTTAAATTTTGGAACAGTAGAATCCAACGTTTATCTACTTTTCTAGTAGAATTTGCAAGAAGAGAATGACCCAAACACCAAAGAAAGAACATCCGTGTCAAATGCTCTGCAACATGAGTATTATCCCGGCCACTTCTACTTAGAATGTACCTTCTCAAGGCACCACATGATAGCCAGTTAACGTTATCATCCCATGCACATGCACCAAACGTAGGCAAAGTACCAAAATACGTATCTAGATCCTTATACTTTGTTTCAACCTCCAACGGCGGCATAACTACTTGACGTTTTGAGGGAACACCAGTGGGAATGCCAGTTAACATATAACAATCTACTGAAAGAAGCCCAACCTCAAAGTCCCTAAAATGAAAGCTCTTGGTTTTCTGCCACCATCTCTCGGCTAGTGCTTCCACTAAGCCTCTATCCGAATTGGTGAAACTAAACTTAAAAATGCTAGAAAACCCGCAATTGTCACAGTATCGTTGTTCAACAGGATTGTTTGCTACTACAATTTCATATAACGTGCTTATCTCTTTGACAGTACCTCTAAAGTTGACTGACCGAGTTTGACATAATGGCTCTTGACATCTATGTCTCACACCAGGCAAGTTTTTCCCGGACACTACCTCTAACAAAGCACACTCTTCTTCCATACTACAATAAAAAGATAATGAATTTCCATCACAATTTAAATCAAATCAGCATACTCAATTTCAATCATACTCTCAATTTCAAATAGTTTCATCATAGTATCAATGTGATAATCTTATCAATTCCAATCATACAATCATATTCATCATACTAACTCAATTTCATCATACAACTAAATTTCATAACCCTAATTTCAACATGAAAAATCAAATTGTCACCATTTTTTTTTCATCTAACAGTCTAACTATCTAGAAAACATCAGTACACATATATGGTAATCATCAAATCAATCATGAAATCATCACAATCAAATATCAAGAACAATAAAACATAAATGTTAAAAATCATACCTTGGTCACAATTGTTGACGGAATTGAGTGAAATTTGGGGCAAAAGATAGAGAATCGAATTTGCAACAAACCCACGGAAAAAATTTGGAAAAAACTATCTACAATGGGAGAAATCAAACATGCATTTTTCGGTTTGGGGTGGAGAAGAAGAGAAGAAGAAGAGAAATGGGGGAAAAATTTCTCCTGTCGATTTTTTGTAGCAGAAATCTTCTGCGCTGAACCGTTCAGCGCTTTGACCTGGTGTTGACGGTCAAGCGCTGAACCATTCAGCGTTATTAGGAAACGCTGAATGGTTCAGCGCTCAGCGCTGAATGGTTCAGCGACTTGACGTCCAATCTCTCCAAGCCATAAGACCACCCCTACCTTACTATCTGACGTGGCTGTCCAATCTAGTATACTAGATTGGACACCATAAGACTAAGCCTTACGGCTGCTTACCTATTTAACTTACTAGCAGCCGTAACTATACTTACGGCTGCAAAATATTACTTACGGCCTGTAACCTTGCGACAAATAAATTTTGATTCAGAAAACACTTACGGCTACTAACTAGAGTATCGGTATTAGCCGTAAGTAAGTTACGGCTACTAATATTAACTTACGTTTTGGATCTGAAGCTTTAATGGCAGCCTAACTTACGGCTAGCTGTTCTTCAGATGGCAGCCGTAAGTACCTCTGGTTCACGAATTTTGATTATGATGGAGTGAATCTGACCTAGTTTTCAATACAAATGAGTGGTTTTAGATGCTTATGTTAGGTGCTCCATTGTTCCACCATTGTTGGTTGCATCCACGATTAAAAAAAAAAAAAAAACTTATAGCCGACGGCGGCGGCGGTGATGGAGGCAGCAGTTACAGTGGCGGTGGAGGCAGCGGTAATGGTGTAGAACACTAAACATAAATTCAAACCCAATTATTTTTTGATTATCAGTTTAATCAAGTTTAATTTAGTTAATTATGTGGTAACTAATTAAACACTAAACATAAAGGGGTAGTTTTGGTATTTAAAAAAGTTTTACATAGGGGGAGCAAAATTACTTCTGAGAACCTGTGATCTGAGGGCTTCAAGATTTTTCGAAGCCCCTAAATCAGCTTTCTTGTAGAATCCTGATACAGTGTGGATAAGAAATTGCAGATGGTGGTGGGTTGTCTTATGGATTCTATCAGCATAAGATCCCGAGAGGCTATACAGGATGAGGCCATGTATAGAATTTTGAGCGGATTCAATTAAATTCCTTCGGATGGGAACGATGTGTCCATCCGATGGAAGCATATAGACAAGGCCCAAGGGGCTATCATGACTGGTATACGTGACAGATTTGAAAAACTGCTTCTACCTAACTAACACGTTTAGGGAACCCCCATCTCTATGAACAAAGAAGATCAACCGAGTTGTTGACTCCTTAACGATCTTTTTGATGATGAAGGTTAAATCTTACAATTCAAGAATCATCGGGGACAGTAGAAATAACGACATGTTTTCCTTTAGAAACATGAAAGACGTCTGAAATGCGTTTCAGATGCGGCCCAACAGCCAACACTTGGGATGCGCACTTGGGCCTCAAACAATGCATGCAGGCTGCCAAATTTCGTGACTGGAATGGCGTGTCCTCGGCACTAATTTTTGTTACAATTCTTTAAGGACCAAAAATTCTAGATTCCTCAGCTTCTGAGCTCATGTTGACACTACATTTCTTCTATATAAGACCCGACAGAGTGTGAATAGCTGTGGAACTACAATCACAAACATACATTTCAGGATAGAATTAAGGAATAGATAAAAATGTAAGAAAAATGATGAAACATGGAAGCAAAAGTTAGTTGTTAAGTTTATGAAATTATACTTCAACTAAGCATTTTAAGTATTTAACCTTATACTATGAAAGGGACGATAGTCAGACGCAAGATCACTTTGGGAACCTTGTAGGGACAAACTACCAATTAACCAATTACTTCTACCGATACCTAAGTATCAGGAGGGCATTCAGAAGTTGGATGCCACAAAATCGAGCTAAATTCCCTTCCTCATAGTTAGGTGATAACCACTTCAGACCTCATATTAAGTCATACTAATTGGTTCAAGCAAGTGAGGAACAAAGTATTTATTACAAACAAAACAAAATGAGCAACAAAGTAATAGAAAAAACAAGTAGGACAAAAAGAACTCTATAGTTGAGAACAGACCTCATTAGCAATCTCTTCACATTTGTTATACAGTTGATGCTTGGTAGCTGCTCCAGATTCTATTTCTGAATTATTTCTCATATTTATGCTATCCCCCTAATGACAAAATACCAAGAGAAAGAAAATCAAATGTTTAGTTTAACGTCCTAGTTCTGATGAACGCATAAGAATCAGTAGATGAATAAAATACTACCTGTGCAACCAAAGCTTTCACCTTCACTTCCCTTGCGGCTAAATCACACTTCTTTGATTCCAGTTCCAACTTCAAAGAATCTAGATTTTTTGCGACTTCCTCATGTTTCATATCTTTCTCTTTCTCATATACCCTCTTTAACTCCTCCAGTTGTTCCACTATATGAAGAGAAAGTATGTTGTTCTTGTATAAAATTGCATATTGAGAGAACGAGATCAGGAAAAGAAATTCTTTATATGAAGTTTGAGAAAAACTACCTTTCCCTTGCCGCTCAACCAATTTCGCTTCAAGAGACATACCCGACAGTCTTTCATCATTTTGCTTAGCCTTGAGAACCTTAACATCTTTCTCGACTTTTTTAGCAGCATCAGCCTAATACAAATTAGAGTCACCAGCATATCTTGGTCATAAAAAATATGTCCCAACATATGACCGCATAGGATATCTAAATAACAAAACAATTTAACGCCTCTTTTGCCCAAGTACTGACGCAAATGATTGTTGTTATCTTAAATTATGTGTCTTCTACCGATAAAAAAAAAAGGTGTCTTCCAGGTTTCAAACGATAACGGGAGCATGAGCCGAAAAAACTCTGAAGTGAAAGTTTTAAATTATCATCAATACACCTTAAAATTGAAAATCTTATACACTCCTGAATTTCCAAACCTAGCATTTCAACAAACAAGAAAAGGCAAGTAAGTTAACGAAACCAAACCTGCTCTTTTGTCGAATGCATTTGGGAAAGCTGCTTGGACATTTTCTTCAAAGCCTGAAAAGTAAAATCACTTATTACTACTGCAAGAAGATAATTGTACCACAAAATCACGATAAGAGTTAAAACATGGCGGACGTGCCAAATTCCAGCTTAATATAATTTGACCGCCCCGAAAGAAAATGTGGATAATATCTGATCTAAATGACTTCTAATTTTCAGGTTACAGCTTAACGTGTTGTCTTTGAAGAGAGTTCTAATTGTGGTAGCATAAGCTACATCACAAAATTGAGAACTCTTTTTGTTTCAAGAGTATCTTTTAACTATATGCATCCTGGAAGAGTAACATGCATATTATACTTCTTTGAATAAAAGAACAAGAAAGACTCCAATGAATCAAGGAAATAGCAAAGACAGTTGGGTTCTTGAGCTACTAAACCCACGTCGGAACTGTTGTTATTTCTGAAAAGTTTGCCTACCAAGACTGTCTAGTAACTATCCGTTTTTTTGTTTACTTATGGTAGTATGCTCCATTAAGTCCTCCTAAATTGAAGATTTTTTCTTGACATGCATTATATGTCCCTGGCTCCAGCAATAAAAGACGAGATATCAGAATTTAAATTGTGTCAATGTTGAGGAGACATTGAAAATCCAAATTTACATTTTGTTCTACTCTCATAAGGCAAAAGTGTTCCCACTTCTGTACTGCATATCAGAATAACAGTCTAAAGTTATTACCTGCACTCATGTTCTACTCTCGAGTTAAAGTTATCAGGAATCTAGAACATACTTAAATTTTCAAAAGGATAGCAAAGCAAGAAATAACAAACTGAATGAAGATGTAAAAATTCAATATTTAATACCTTCATTTGGCGTGCTAGGTTAGAATTAGGAAGGAACCACGCCAAAAATTGAGGTGCAGGAAATTTTTAATACCTTCGAATACACGTCAAGTGTGCAAGACTTCTCTTCGAATGATTGCATTGCTGTTCTTTCGGAGTTCTTAACATCAGCTCGGATGGATTTCTTTTCCTCCAGGGCCCCCTTCCATTTGCAAAGCAGAATGTTAGGGAAATATATGGTCCAGTGGTGCTTACCATATAGATCAGTTGAATACATGTGAAAAGGATAAATATCAACAGATAATGGGCGAACTATATACTTAACCTGATATCGCTCCATTATGATTCATTAAAATTCACTAATTTAAACCTTATTGAAATCTCACCTAACAAGTTAAATTTTATAGAGGAATGAAAAATAAAAGTTATATGGCCGTATTCAAGTCACAGGTCGGAATTGATTTCCACGTCATCTATTTACTTCACCTTTTGTTACTATAAAGGCTTCATCGTATCAAAAGAATCACTTCAGAAAAGATAAAGAAACCTCAACTATCTTTCTCTGAGTCTGAACCTTTTAACATTAACTTCCTCCATCTCCAAAGCTTTTTTCCTGATATGTGAGAGAAAAGTGTTCTACTATTCTTTGACGCTATCTTATAGACCATGTTACTTGGACTTCCCATCATGTGCATGCACATCTGACCAACATGTTGGTCCAAACTGACATTTCCCACAATAACTCTCATCTCCTTGATACCCCTAAAAAACGGCCGCTAAGTAAATTGTTTGTGGTTTGTATTGTGAGTGAAACTACATATCTATCAATGTTCGCCTATTAGCCGTTGACTTAGTTAAGGACGCTCTCATCAGCGGGATGAAAAAAGCTCATAGTTCATTATAATGGAATTACTAAGCTACAGTAGAAACTGTAGATGTAAACACTTCAGTATTTGAAAAGTATAGCATGAGCATCTTGGGTAGTGGTCCATTAGGTCGAGAATGAAATATACTAGAACCGCATAAGCTATAGACCTACAAAAAACTAATCCACGTGATAACATCTGAAAAGAGCATGACCTATGACTCACGAATAATCAAGCAGTATAAGACCAGGAATAATTAATGGTGAACTGATAAAATGATCTGCTTGCGTCCAACAAACCCAGCAAAATAGGGAAAGTGAATGGATGAATAAGTAGCAACTTTAGCATTTATAGAGGGAGAAACCCATCAGTGATGCACTGATGCATCCGACAAAATTACTAAATAAGCTACTTCCCATAATTTTGTAAATGTGAAAGGCTAACTTGAAATTATTCACAATATGATGAGATCTAGAACGCACATGTGGCATCAAAAAAATAAAAATAATTAATAATAAATAAAAATAAAACATACTTGTAGCTTGTCTGGAGACTGGACAATACTGGATCTCAACTTCGCATTCTCTTGTGCATTTTGAATCAAGGTAAACTCAGCACTAGAAATCTACAAGAAAAGATAACATGGTATGAGCAGAATAATTGAAGTATTAAACTATAAAAGTAGCCATTCTTGAAGGTCTAAACTGCATCTCATCTGAGGAGTGTCTTTACTTCGAATTTTTAAAGTGACGCCTATCTACTAAAAAAATCGATTTGTCGGACAAACAAAACATCATTGGTTTAACTTGACAACAAACAAAGAGAAACGCGTAAAAATTATAACAAACTGCATAAAAATTAGTAATACATGGAAGTCACATGCCTGATTCAGTCAAAAATAAAATTGATTCTGACAGAAACGCGTTAGCTTTCTCAGCTTCTATCAGAATGGACCTGTAAGTGATGCAAACTGGAGCATGTACATGTGAACTGACAACGGTGGTTAATCTAACAAGAGCGTTTATCTCCACTTAAAAAGATAGCGTAGATAGTGCTGAGCTCATACTTGATACTTTGAGAAAATGTGGGAGATGGTTAATTACCCTTCTATTGTAAACTCTACAACTGCAAACTTGTAACCCCCGCCAGCAGAGCCCATATATAAAGGCTAGAACCCTCTTCGCGTGATTATTAAGTTTTGACATAGTGAACTAGTTCTCATTGTTTAACCTTTTGGTTGAACAAAAACCTAAAAGTTTACCCTCAATAAGCCTTGACTGAAGCTTCCCCATTCCATTTGTATAAAAGACAACC
>JAJJMA010232551.1:0-12087 GCA_023529015.1 Papaver nudicaule
CACCTGAATAAAAACCCTAAACCCGATAAATGGTTGACTAAACCAAGCCTAGTAAAGCCAACCCATCTAAACCCTAAAAGGCTGGTGAACTGATGTAGCTTTGGACACCACCACCGCCGCCCTGCCGTGAAGAAATTTATCGACGCCACCTCTGCTGGGTGAAGAATAGTGATGTGAACCACCACAATCTTATCTGTCTTGAAATTTTAAAACATGATTGGCGCAAACAATACAACAATCTTCACATATCAAACGACCTTGATTCCATGTTTTGTATTGCATAGCAAAGCAATAACAGAACTGCAATGCAATAGAGACATCAAAGTTGCACCGGTGGATTAGAATCGACGTTAAAACCACCAAAATAGACTTTGACCCTAGCCACCTCGATGGATAGATGCTACCATCAACAAACAGGAGATTACCCTCTTTCCCACTTGAGAACAGATCTAATGGCAGCTTCAACCTATCAAAATGACAACCGATGAACTTTGGGGATTTCTTTATGAACCTGATAGCAAACGAAAATAAAAACTACACTATATCTAATCTACATACCTGCTCAGATCCGGTCACTAAGGACCAAATCTGAGCAGTCAAGATGGAGGCGGAGGGTTTTTTTCTCTGAAGGTTTTTTTTAGAGCGGAGAGGAGAGAGAGACAGCAATAGAGTCCAAAGGTCACTTTATGCACTGCCTCCACTTCTCACATTTACAAAGTGAGGATGACATTTATAGCAATGGATGGTCATTATTTGTAATTGTAAAGCTTTTGCGTACCTCAAGATCACTTCATTCCCACGATTTGCCAACAAAATGCTAAAAGCAAACTCTATTTAGGTGTTGAAAGCATCCAGTGGTTACAGTTCGAATGGCCAACTATCATCTTTGGTTGTTATATTTGGATTAACTTCAATCCGCAAAATCTTAGCAAAATCTTTGCTAAAAGAAAACTATATTTAGGTGTTGAAAGCATCCAGTGGTCACAGTTCGAACGGCCAACTACCAAATTTCTCTTTACCGAATAATAGACCAAACTGGAGGATCAGGGGAAATCAAAACACAAGCCCCGTCAGTTCATGCAATTAAGTCCAAAACCACAGACCCAATCCAATGCTTGCAACCTCAAAAACAGCTTATCGAAACTGTAACCGTTGGATTATATAATAAGATTGAAATCGACCATTATAACTGAACCCTAAACAACACGAGATTATAAGTAGCGTAGCATTCTCTCAACCATTGAGATCCAAATTGCGCCTCCTTCTGTAGTCTGCGCATATAGAAGGAAACAAAGAAAGTAATCAAACTGGCTGATGGCCACCCGTGTAGAGAAATCTCAACACAAGCCCCATCAGGCTTTCACCTTATTTTTTGCTTCATTGAGAAAATCTGGCAGAAGTGAGAAAAATCTAACAAGTTTTTTTTCATAAATTTTTTTTCTATTATTTTATTATTTTTTTAAGTAAATCATTATATTTGTTCATTGAGGACTCTTAATTAGAGTTGTCGTAGATGTTTGATCATTGACGACCCTTAATAAGAGTTGTCGTAGAACACCAAACACCGAACACCGAACACCAAACACCGAACACGATCATTGACGACTCTTAATAAGAGTTGTCATAGATGTTTTTTCAATCTTCCATCACGACCATCCATTTCAATCTCTAACCGTCCATTCCATTTTTTCTTACATATACAAGTAGATGTAAATCATAAGCAGATATGTAAATGTCGAAGGATGGTTGGAATCCATACTTGGATAGAGAAGGCTCAGGTTCGATTCACCCGAGCCTCATTTTTTTTTCAAAATAAATTTTTCTTTTGACAACTTTTACAAAGGTTGTGAATAGTGATGACCAAAAAAAAAAAAAACACAAAACTGCTCATATTGTGAATTCGGAAGGATGGTTGATGACTTGTGCTAACACATAATAGGCTTGGGTTCGAATCTCTCCAACAACATTTTTCGAACTTTTTTTTTTTTTTATCTTCAACAACCTTTACGATATGAATGTTGTTATACACTTATTCACTACCTTTACGATATGATGTAACCCAATGGCCAGTGGAAAGATAATGCAAAATAGGTACTAGGTAGTTTTGCTTTCATTTGATACACGAGCTGTGTGCATGGATTTCACAACTAAAATATAGCATAAAAAATGTAGTCACGAGACTTCTTCTATATTAGACTGAGCAAAACCTCTTCAGTTTGAAAAATCATTCTCTAAAGATTAAGATGACATGATATCCTCCTACTCAAGAGCAGGGGATCAGCATCCTCTTCAAGGCCTTGAGAGATTTAGAAAATGCTAAGATGCTTCCCACGGTCTACTCCAGAGTAATCCCGCTAGTTAAATAAAATCAATGTGGGTTTCTATCTACTGCACGCTCTTGCTAATGGGTCACCGGTGAAGTGTAATTAGAAATCTATAAGATTGTCCTTCATATTTACAAATGTTATGATATGTACCGACTCGCTCCAAGATTGAAGCAAAATCTAGCAGATTTAGAGAACAATTGAACAAATTAACTCATCTTCCAATTAGAAATCATCCGGACAAACACTACTCAACACTTGTGAATTCATCAACCTTCTCAATGAAAATATAGTCCTTCAATTCCTCAATAGTCAACACCTAACTCAAAGACTCGTGCTATTAGTAATTGCTCATGCTTATACGGGCAGCAAATTATGCAGTCATAGATTTTATCATATCCGTTGGATCAAATTCCGAAAATGAATCCAAAGGTATATGCTTAAACCCTAAAGTATATGAGCAGATCTATAACCACTTATATAAACTCCTCACCTCCCCTTATATAACATCACCCGCACCTTCCTCCTCTACCAACTCAGCTGCAACAAAACCTTAATCATAGCAAGTAAGTGGTGGTTTAAATTCGATAGCATCACCAACAACTGAACTAAAGCAGCTATTAGCGTTATGATGTTTCCTCTCAAGTTGTTAATTTCCCATGGGGATTTCACTCTCCTTCAGGTTTTTTCTGTTATCGATTTTAGGAAGGTGGTAGAACCACGAGAGATGCTGAAGATGTTTTTTCGAGAGGGTTATTTGATGGAGTGAATTAGATCTACAATCTTATAAAATCTCTTAGCTTCTTAATCATTTTTCTTAGCTTTTTATGGAAGACTCACCTGCACAAGAACTTAATCTGCAAGGTTGATAATTCAGATTGAAAAATCATTCTCCATAGATCAAGATGACGTGATATCCTCCTACTCAAGAGCAGTGGATCAGCATCCTCTTCAAGGCCTTAGGAGATTTAGAAAATGCTTCGATGCTTCCCACGGTCTACTCCAGAGTAAACTCGCTAGTTAAATAAAATCAGTTTGGGTTTCACTGCGCGCTCTTGTTAATGGGTCACCGGTGAAGTGTAATTAGAAATCTATAAGATTGTCCTTCATATTTACAAATGTTATGATATGTACCGACTCGCTTCAGGATTGAAGCAAAATCTAGCAGTTTTAGAGAACAATTGAACAAACTCATCTTCCGATTGGAAATTATCCGGACAAAAACTACTCAACACTAGTGAATTCATCAACCTTCTCAATGACAATATAGTCCTTCAATTCCTCAGTTTTCCAACTACGTAAATGGCTTCACAGTTCAAATGGCTGACACTACCTTCTCACTCAATAGTCAACACCTAACTCAAAGACTCATGCTATTAGTATTTGCTCATGCTTATACGGGCAGCAAATTATACAGTCATAGATTTTATCATATTCGTTGGATCAAATTCCAAAAATGAATTCAACGGTATATGCTTGAACCCTAAAGTATATGAGCAGATCTATAACCACTTATATAAACTCCTCTCCTCCCCTTATATAACATTAGCCGCACCTTCCTCCTCTACCAACTCAGCTGCAACAAAACCTTAATCATAGAAAGTAATTGGTGGTTTAAATTCGATAGCATCACCAACAACTGAACTAAAGCAGCTATTAGCGTTATGATGTTTCCTCTCAAGTTGTTAAATTCCCATGGGGATTTCACTCTCCTTCAGGGTTTTTTTTGTTATCGATTTTAGGAAGGTGGTAGAACAACAAGAGATGCTGAAGATGTTTATTCGAGAGGGTTATTTGATGGAGGGAATTAGATCTACAATTTTATAAAATCTCTGAGCTTCTTAATCATTTCTCTTAGCTTTTTATGGAAGACTCACCTGCACAAGAACTGAATCTGCAAGGTTGATAAGTGATTTGTAAGCTGATTGTTGTACTTCCACTATTTCTTCAATAAATATTGTATTTGTTACATTTACCCGAAAAAACAAAAGAAAATTATGAAGTAAAGAAGTTGTATCAATTATTTGGGATCCTGGTCTACCTTCTGTTGTTCAAATTTAAGTTTTTAATTGCTTATTCCAAATTGTTTGACTAGTGTATGCTAGCAAGTAGTATAGTTCCCAATCCAATACTCACTATAAAATTGCCTCAGTGTATAGTATTTCATTACACCCTTAATGTTGGATTGAGCAGAAACTTGTTCAAATTGTAAATGTCACCAAGTGAATGTGCTTCCATGATATCTTAGTTATTGTATCATAATCCGTTGTCACCAATTTCATTTACCATCGAAGAAAAGATACATGTATGGTGTAATGTTGTTTTCCACGCTCAAGTCTACTACTGCAACCGGATCTGCATCACCGTTAGTGGCTTAGCCATATGATAAGAAGTCTGCACACTAGCCTATAGGCAACAAGTCTCACTGATCTTATAATCTTTGCACGGACTACAAAATTCCTCAGACTATCATAATTCCTACCCTTTAGCTCCACAAGTGGATCAAGCACATATCACAACCATCAATTACGGTTTCCTTTTTTCCCTTCTTTTCGTTCATGAAATTTCCCAATGTATAATCTGGATGAGTAATATCCACTGCATGATTAGTGTATTTTGATTGATATAGCAGTTTCTTTTTTATGAAAATGGGTTCACAATTCACACTACCTTCTCCCTCAATAATCAACACCAAACTCATAGACTCATGCTAGTATTGGCTCATACGGTCAGCAAATTATAGACGGTCATAGATTTTTTTATATCCGTTAGATCAAAATAAATTCAACGGTAAATACTTAAACCCTAAATTTAAAGATTCAGATTTATAATCCTTATATACCTCCTTCCTCATCCGTGTAGAGATGGAAAGAACATAGCAAAAGAACAACCGCAGCAGCTCTCTCATCTTTCAGCTGCAAAAAATTAATGCCAGAAGCAAGAGGTGGCCAACTTCAACTTAATTGCACTATGATTTCTACTCTCAAAATTTAAATTTGAGGATGCCAGCATAGAGTATGAGGCTACTACCTCATGACTTCTTGTGCTTTCTTTCACAAAGGAGCAGGAGATTAAGGAAAAGCTGCAGGAGGAGGGCCGAAAAAACACCAAAGAAGAGGTTGAATCTCTAAGAAGCTGTGAATTAGTGGAGATGGGTTCAGAAGTGTAGTTTAGTTGATGTACTTTCTAAGTATATATTTTTCGACAAAAACACAATCTTGGTGTTTGTTTAGGGATTTCAATTATTACATTTCGGATCTTGATTGTTGTTGTTGTTCTTTGTTATTGATTCTCTCTTATTCTTATATATATAAATTCTAGCTAGCTAGTACTACTCGGATCTGGGTTGATTGAATGAAATTGTTTTAATTGTTAATTAAATCTCACCGATCCGGTGAGTCTATTGGATGAGGAGACTTATTCATGCTGATTATTACAAGATTGCATATCTAGCTAATCGATCTTGGCTCTTGCAGTATTTTTTTTAGAATAGACTTGGGAGTAACACTGATCAAATTTTGGGCGATTCTACTTTGTAGATTTTTTTTTTAATGAAATGAATCCTAAAGGCAATCAAAAAGCTCTCAGTTGCACTGGTAAATTACAAACTTACATACTTTGACAGGATTGATTTTCCAACAAAATGATCCCAGGAAAGGGTCGGAGTTTAATTTCAAAATCCATTGACCCACCAAACCCGATCCACATTTTTTTAGGTCTCGGCTTGATGGGACTCTCTTGAATTAAATGTTAATATCCTAATTTGACTGTTTCCATGCCCAGGTATTGCCATCAAAGAGCTTTGGAATTGATATTACATACTGGGTGGGATGAAATCTTGAGTCACTCCACGGACTCGAGAATCAGTCAAAGCTGCAATGATCGCTGTAATCAATAGCTGTTGCGAAAAGAAAGAAACCCTAAGAATCAACAACGCAAGAACCTATCTATGACCCCAAGCCATATGAGTTGGTCAGATTCATCATCGCACAAGGAGATGGAATCAAGGCCATAAAAGAGGACAGTTGACACCAACTCCAGTTCTCTCCTGGTTTCACCTGCACTACGGTGCTTCAAACAAACTGAAAGTATTATTGCTAATACAGATGGAAAGTGACTTATTCAAGTTATGTAATGCCTTTTAACTGTGAGATTGTGTTTTTAGAGGATGAATTTTACATAGCATTTCGTGAGTGGAATAACACAACTGTGAGATAAATAAGAAATACCATACATGATTGGTCATGACCTTGCGTATCGAGTGAGTCTATTATATACATCTCCACTTTTTTTTCCATATGACCTTGCAATTACAGAGTCATATATCAAAAGTGCAGATGTCATTTTCTCCTTTGAATACCAAAGAGAACATCAATACTCATCTTACAAATCGAAAAGAGAACTCAAATTACAAATACAAATGAATAACCTAGCAGATTAAGATCTGCTTCTTGTGAGTTGGTAACTACATTTCCCATCTCCATAAATGATAGCACGATTTAAAAGAAAGAAAAAGGGAGTCCAAAAAACTCTCTGACTAAAGAGACATTAAAATACAGAGGAAAACTCATAGTGCGAATAGCTTTAGTTGTTGTTGTTGATGCTATCAATTGAACCGCCACTTTCTCTTGCCATGACTGTGATTTTGTTGCAGGTTTGGAATTTCTTTTTTTCCTTGTTTCCTTCTTTACACAGGCGATAGAGGGAGGCGCAGTTTGAAAGAATAAAAGAAAACCATGCTACCTTATAAAGGGGTTAGAGAGCAGTAAGTTTGGTTTAGGTTCACTTGTAATCATCGATCTGAATTCCATTGACTAATCTAACGGCTGTAACAGCGTCATTGAACCCGTCTATAAACTTTGACAATCCTCGTCACAGCCGGACTCTTAAAAAAATTGTCGAGTCAACTGGTAAGGAAAATCAACTAAACCGCCTGCTGCTTTGGAAATGACCAAGTTTTATTACCGGATTTAAGGAAAGTATGCACGATAACCATATGCTACTGAATGACAAACAAACAATCGTTTTGTTTATTGCACAAGGTTCTAATTTGTCGAGTTAGAGTTTGTTCAATTTTAAATCTAGAAATAAATTGGAATGTAGGGTGTAGACAACATGATTGATCTCTACAAGAAACGAAGACCTTCCTTGTGATTTTCATCGTCGCCTCCTATGTGTATAACATATTTCTGTCCTCCAAATGAAGGACTAAACACCAGTCTTGGATGCCTAATATATTTGTTTTAGGTAGGTTCTGAAATTTTCGTAAACCTTGAGAGGGTTCTTTGAATTTGATATTAATCGTTAGCTCAAAAGTTTATTAAAAACCAAAATCACTAGAATTGAATTTGTAGAGGAAAACATCCGAGAAGGGTTGCTAGAAATTGCATAGCCATGATATAATCGATGCTCACTATCCACGGCATTTTAATTTGTGGCAGCCAGTGGAAGCCAAATTTAATTGTAACAGATCATGTGTGAATCCTATTTGGGTGGAATATCTGTAAAGAGCTTGGAAATGAGAAACTTATCAGGCTTCCCACACCACAACAAGAATACAACAATAGAAAATGTATTACGACAAATAACAACAAAGAAAAGAGATACCAAATTCAGTAGAAGGCTTGTTACAACTGATAACAAAAAAAATAAAAAATAAAATAAATAAATAAATCAAATTGAATTTCTATCAAGCATCTACAATGGTAAGATAGAATGAAGTGAGATATAGTTAGAGGTTAATATGAAATATTACTCCTCCTTTAAACCTTAAATTATATCAGGTGAATCAGTAAATCACTTTATCATCGAGACAGATCAGAAGACTATGAAATATTAGTTTTGAGAGAAGAAATCATTTTGTGACGATTTCAAAGATATATGATTTTTACACCAGGGTCCATGTAGAACTTTCCACATGATATTAAACTCAGATCACAACTCACCATCTGATATGATTCTAGAAAGGGAAAAATTCCCCAGTTACTATCTTCACACGCAGCCTCACGAACACCAGTAGTCTGCTCTCCGCTTTCTCTATAGAAACTTTAGGGTATAATATAGATTTATATACAGAGAATTGTTTCAGTTACTATAAAGCCCTTGGACTATTCCTAATATTTGATTGTAGACCAATGAGCAGACCCGGTTATTACAATTGCTAAAGCCCATGGACCTATACTACTGTGTTTTGTTGGAGCAACTTGGGTTCAGTCATAGAACATGTTAGAACCGCTGGATCATTTAATAACATTGAAATGGAACGATTATAAATGAACCATAGATAACACGGGCATTATAACTAGTGTAGCTTTCTCTGCGCTTGTGAGTTCCAAACTGCGCCTCTGTCCCCGCTTTTATTAGAAGAGAAGGAAACAAAGAGAGTGAATCGAAACCCTAAATACCACCAGCAACAACAACGATTCCCTTTCTCGTAAATTTGCAACAAAATCATGGGAGAAGCAAGTAGGTAGCTGGTAGCATCATCACCAACAACATAAGTTCTTCGCACTATCATTTCTTCTCTCATAATATCATTTTTTCGATTGGATTCGTCTTCTGAAGTTGTTTAATTGATATTTTACGTTGTGCATCATTCTCTGCATTTGTTGTCTTTTTAGTCACAACTTGCAGAACACAAGAAATGAATGCAAGGTTAATTATTTGTAAATCTGTTAGTTGATTGTACTGTCACAATTTCTTCAATATTGTATTTTATCACATTAAATTTTCTTTCACATGTATGTGAAGCAATTATGAAATGAATAAGTTCTGATTTTCCCTTTCCATTCATGTATGTATTTGAGATTTGATATATGGTCAGGTTATTCCATCCTAACATAAGAAATCAGACATTCAATCATTTTGCCAGTTGAAATTGTTTTCTGAGGGTTAATTATAGATTTATGCTCCAGTACTTTGTACAAACAAGTTCAATCCAAGATTGTGTATCACTGCCAACATTTGATGCTGATCATTTCACCTATGATTGACTTTCCAAACAGAAATAAAATTTGTAATTGTAGCTATCAAGCCAGTTTTGAATGTAGATCAATTCGCAATCCTCTCCACCAAGTAATTTGTAATTGTAGCATCGTACTAGAACCCACATGAAAAAATTCTTGTTTATTCCTGGTCATTTACTGCTAAAAATTCCGAAATAAAATTTGGATCAAATGTAAATCGTATTCTGAGAGAGGTCGTATATCTGTTTGCTTTTTCTACTAATTGCTCGCTTATATCTTCCAAATGTGCACCATTTCCACCAATTACTTGAAAGCCTTCAGGCAGCAGATGGAAAAAGCCTAGTCCTAAACTTTGCATCACGAATGTCAACCTTCTAACCAGTAGGACTTGAACCAGAAAGGGCTTGGATAGGTTTGTTCTCAAGACGCTCAATTTCAGGTTTAACGCGTAGATGAGGTCATGTGGTTTCACTTGTCTTTAAGTACTACACTTGGGCACATTGTTTTGCTTGCTAATTGATTTGTTTGTCAATCGGGATCATTATCTTGTACTGACAATTCTCTGATTTCGTCTTGTACGAGATAATAATGGCTGCAATTATTGCAACTCTTACAGTGTCCAGCATCCTAAGGCCGGAGGATTCATGACCGGAGATGTTATGCCTTATTAGGGCCTAATGTAAAAATCGATCGTCAATTAAGATGTAACACATAATTCGGGATATATATATATAATCATATTTTCGATATTTAGCCCTAGCACCAACTTCAGTTTCTGATAGTCGGACCTGAATCACCTACTCCACCGTTGACGTACTTGTGCCGTTTATTTTAATTTTAGAACTTCAGCTCAAGTGATTATTGTTCGATAGGCATCACACTCTTCGGCCTTGTGGCTTTGTGCAATTTTACGCACTGGCACTTGCGTACGGGTGTAAGACAACTCTTCGTCTTCGGTCAAACCACGGACCTAATCCAATGCTTGCACCCTCAAAATCAAATTATCGGTTCAGTCATAGAATACGTTAGAACCGTTGGATCATACAATAACATTGAAATCAAACGATTATAAGTGAACCCTAAACAGCACATGCATTATAAGTAGCATAGTTTTCTCCCTGCTAGTTAGCTCCAATTCCAAACTACGCCTCCGTCCCTCCCTCCCTTCATCTGTGTAGCAGAGAAGAACGAAACAAAGAAAATAAAGAAAATCCTATACCCTAAATTCTCCTCCTTGCCTATCTGCAACAAAATCATCAAGGGAGAAGCAAGTGATGGTTGTTTCTACGTAGCATCATCACCAACAACAAACGCTATGCACACCATGATTTCTTCTCTCAAAATATAAATTTATGGTCTTCCCAAATTCGTTATCACTTGCTTTTACTGTATTTTATCACATTTGATTGTACTTTTCACTATTTCTTTCTTCAATACTGTATTTTATCATTTGATTTTCCTTATGTATATATATTCTAAGTTAAGAGAAGAGACATATAATAAAAAGCTTTGTCAATTTCATTTTGTCAGTTAAAATTGTTTTCCGAGGATTAATTAGAGATTTGTGCAGCAGTACATTAGATCAATCCTAGATATTGTTGATGCAAACCTTACAAATGTAAATTGCTTACCAATTTGATAGGCTTGAAATTGACAAAGTATCAAAGGAATCGAACTGCAACCAAAGAAGCAGTTTGATGATTCTCGAAGGATGCTCAAAATTTCAAGAATGGAACCTTGCTTTGTACCATAAAATAAATCTTATTAGTGGGTAGGTTCTAACAGCCATAGCGAGTTAACTTAATGTGCACCGGTGGAGTAATTCGTAGTCATCAAGCCAGTTTCAATGTAGACAAATTGACAGTCCCCTCCACCAATAATATGAGAAAGGATACATTGTTTAGCTTTGGTTTACAATTTTGTCAGTCAGGAACTGGAAATGGCCGGGCCATAGTCCCATGGCCAGGAAAAAGATTGAAACAAAGCTGACTCTAATTTTCCAATCCCGAGAAAGGAACTCAATGCACACAGTGTCTCTACCATAAGTTCTTTTTCACTTCTCGCACACAAGGCGAGCAAGACATTTATAGTAACCGACGGTCATTTTGCAAGGCTTTTGCGTCCATTAAGACCAGTCTCACTCCCTGCGCCCCAACTATCATCTTCATTGTTATAGTTTTCACCTTCATCATTGCTTTTGCAGTCAGTAAAGTCTCCAGCATCACCTCCATCAACGGAGGCAAATGGTACAGTGTCTCACTTTCTGGGAAAAATGAGACCCTTATCTTAGCACAATGTCACACTTTCTGAGCTACAAGCTCATAATGAGGATGGAAATAGAACAACATATCTATATGTAAGAAAATGAGTAACATTAATCAGACATAATAACTGGGGATTCCATCATATCTAGTCTATATATGGCACGTGAAATGTCGGAGATCACCTCAATATCCCTCACACTTTGACATTAAATGAAATGAAATGATAGAGAAGTATTTCTAATATGATAGAGTGGCGAATTAGGGAAATCCAATGATTGCATCCTCAAAACCAATTTATCAGTAACTCTTAAATAATATGATAAGATTGAAATCGACAATTATAAGTGAACCCTAAAGAAAACGGACATTATAAGTAGCGTAACTCGAGATTCAACTTTTGCTGGTGGAGAACCATTATGGTGGCTCCATTTCGCGCTAAGGTGATACAGCAAGCCTCGAGATTCAACTTTAGCCCTGTAACACAATTTATGAATTACCTCAGTGAACTAAAGTATTTGTCATCACGGCCTCCCT
>JAJJMA010232553.1:8602-24850 GCA_023529015.1 Papaver nudicaule
ACCTTGCCGTGAACGAGTTGCTTTCAATTGACGCCACCAAACAGCAGCTCTTCCTCGAAAACGAGTAGCAACAAGAGGTACCACATGAGCCGCTGGAACCCTCTTAAACTCAAGCACTTCTTCCACAGTAGAAACCCAATCGATAACATCTTCCGGTGCCAAACCGCTACCATGAAACTCAGGGATCTCCACTCGAAAAGCAGATTCCCACCTACGAGAATCATTTTCCCGGTGCAAATCCTCCCGTTCATGATCACCAAAAGGGTTAATATCATCATCGTCGTCTCCGTCGGTCGCAGTAGACTCATCAACAGAAGCACGACGGCGCTCTTGTCGTTGTAGCAAAGTCGCTACTTGACCGGCGAGCAGCTCAACCGCTTGTGCGAGTTCATCGTACCTAGTTCTCTCCATCACATCATCAACAAAAGCTTCACGGTGCTCGCCACGACCTCTAGGTGCTCTACGAGGGGGCATGTTGAAGGATCGATACCAGAATCTGGATACCAAATGGTGCAGAGTGTTAGTACAGACAAAATGAAATCAACACATCTAATAAAACTTCTCAACTGGAAGCGTAATTTCATTAATCAAACATCCTCTGCCCCCTTAGACAATCGACGCAGCCTTTATATTTAGGCTTCACAAATCAAAAACAATAAATAAAAGATACTAAGAAATCTATCCCCACCAATGAGAATATTCGTTCTTGCCATAAGAAGAACAAATTCTTATTATTCCCTAATAAAACATACCAAAATAGACCAAAACAGACACAATTAGCTAACCACCATGTGCTCGGCGTGCTCGGCGTTCGCTTTCCTCAAGGTAAGATATCGCAAGCTCGTGCACTGCATCAGAAACTCATGCCGACACCATGGTGGGAAGCAAATCAAAGGATTTGCCCTTTCCCATGGAAAGGGCCTAAGCAGATAGGGATGTGGGAGTTAATAAAAGATAAGATAAGGAGGGACGGTTATTTTTATCTTTTTAATATTTTTTTCAAATGATTAAGGACTAAAACAACAATGCGTTTTTGCTGCTCCACAAAAACAATGCGTTTTTTCAAAATTCGTAAATTGACATGGGCTTAGGCCAAACATGAAAACTCAATTTTCCCACCATTTTAAACGACCCAAACCCATCGATTGTCATGTTGAATCTGTTAATTAGCAGCATCATTTTGTATGTTTATTGGATCTATAGTGACATAGAAATTCGAAATGGTTGTATTTGTATGTTTATTGGACCCACACACAAAATAAACCTCCCACAAATTAAGTACAACAAAGATATACTCCATGTGTAAATGATAACTAGAGAGCACCAAAAAAGAAGATGATATGGCGAAATAGACAATTACATATTATTTGAGTGATTAACGAGATCATCATCATTTCCTTTTCTGCAAATGCTAGTAATTTAGGGGTGCGGTTATTTTTATAAGGATGGGATTAAGAGTTTAAGACCTTGCGACGATATTCCCCAAGAGCCCATAATGGGAAAGCATTTCGATATGCAGCATAATGTAGCATACAATTTATCTTAAAAGCTCCGGTCATTTCCTGTCAGAACAAAATAAATGATTATTTTCGTAACGTGATGGGCCAATACGTTTAGAATGGGGGTTTAAAGCAGATGATGCATTTACACGAGAGTTTTTTTTTTTGAATTGGAAAGGTTATATTTAAAGTCCACTACCTACAAGCCCAGGTAGCTAGGTAAAGAAATAAAGAAAAAATCCCCCACCCTAATGCAGACGAGTTTCGAACTCAGGTCGCTGAAACTTTACCACTGTACTACAATGACATCTGCTACATGAGAGTTATTTTGGAAAAAAGGTCATAAATTTATCGTTGAATTAGTGTTTGCATGGACCGTGGAACATAGTGTTGATGCATTAGGGACGTTATACACTGAGCTAATACATCAATGGCATGCTTTACGACCCAGACCCCAGTTCGACCATAAGTTTACCATCCTTTTAGATAATAGCTTTTCACATAAATGTTAGCATGTATCTGTACTTTTTTCGCCTCTAGACTTAAACATCTAACTAGTGATCATGCATGTAACATGTTGTTGCTGCTGCTGATTAGCTGATTAGTTCTCTTAAAATATGTACAAAGAAGTTTACCTGTTGCGGAAAATCCCCGTTCTCCATTTGGTTATTAATCAGTACTTTGGCTGCCCGATGAAGAGGTGTAGAATCCCTGTCAGCCTATTTTGCAAGAAAAGGAAGAAAAATAAAACTCAATTGCTGTAGTCGCAATTCGTAAATCATCATTTATTTTTATATGAAATTACCTGACCACCATGAATAAGAGCCATCAACGCCCACCCAGTTTGAACCAAGTTCGTTTTATTGTTTTCCAAAGGTATATATTCCTGCAATTTTTAACAAGCATGGAAGTTGTTATTTGCACTGCCAACTAGCAACCTACTAGAACCTGAAGATATGTAATTCTTTATTTCTTGGTAATAATTAAAGTAATAATTACCTTCTTTGGACACGAAAGATAACTCTCTCCCCACCCACCGATTCTTTCTGTATGGACAGCAAAAAGTCACAAGCTTTACAAACAGTTAAGCTATTTTTGTAGCTTTTTCCGGCCGCTGCTAGACCCTGTAGTGCCCACCAAGACCCGTAGATAAAACAAACTCCCCAAACTCCGTACCTTCGCATAAATAAACCCGCATTAGGGAGGGATAGTAGCATCATAAATAGATGTTTATGAAGAGAGAATGGATATTTGATATGGTAATCACTTGCACAAGACTGCTCTAGTACAAAATTTCTGTAGTTAAAATTTTCACATGTCATATTTTATCAATGAAAGTTTTTTTTTTTTTTTTACCATGAGCCATCAGGAAATTGTTGACGTTCAATGTAGTTTGAAGCTTTGGCTATGGCATTTTCTATTTCAACCTTTCGATGCTGAGGATGTAACTCCGTAAATATCACTAACGCATGAAGTACCGAGGCTGTGCACTCAACTGATCTGATAGTAATCATTAAGATTAATACTAATCTAAATATTCATATCACCGACAACAAAATGATAGTATAAAAGCTTACTCGTGCTCCACAACAATGTCTTGAAATATTTCTGTTGGATTAAGAACCTAAAGCAAACGAAAACAGTTTCCAATGCTAAGAAAGTATTATTATATATCTAATTAAATCTCTTTAGCTTTGCAATAAAATTGGTTAAACTGTACATGAGAATGATATACCTCCAGCCACTTAGGAGATGTTGCCGGCTCCCATGCAGCCACTCCCCCGTTTGCACTCTGATATCAGTATAACTAATTTAGAATACAAATATCTATACATTTTATCTATCTCTTATACCATGAATACACGTTTAATCAATTTCATTATTAACATATTGTAATTAAAAATTTGGAGGCTAATCAGTACTAATTACCTGTAGGGAAAGGAGGAGCTCAATAGAATCATATAAACGAACATTAGCCATCTTTTCACCGACAATATCAGACCGTAGTTGAGAAAGCAAGAGGCAACCCTGTCGAATTATAGAGTTAATATTAATTACGTTAAACAAAACTGATTAATAATTGAATTTACAAGGAAAGCACAAAGGAAATCGCCAAAAACGTTATTGAAGCCGAAAACTTCAGAAAAGTGAACAACCAAGTGCACATAGCCGAAAACTTCCGAAAACTCAAAATTCCGTAGTTTTGGTGCTGGTTAGCACTTAACAACAAACATAAAAACTCTAGAACTTACAATTAGTCCTTCTGCAGTACAATCTGAAACTTGCCACCCATGATCTTGATCTGAGAAAGTCCATGCTCCTTTGCTAGTGTGACGGTACATGCTTTGAAAATCATCAGAGGGATTGTCTTTCACCTTATTCACATGTAGTTGTTTTTTTTTTGGAGAAAAAAAGGTTACAATTTAATTAAAAGAGAAAAAGAAGCACAAGAAAGAGAGCGCAAAACTAGTGCATTAAGAGGAAAGGCAATGGCAATTGAAGCCTGACAAAAGTAAAACAGATAAATAAGACAACCACAACAGCTAGCTAAATCTTAAGTTCTTATTCTTCTACCTAGCTAGGTCAATGTATTAGTTGTTATTACGTGAGTGTGGCTACCAGGTGGTAAATTACTCTATAAAGAAAAGGGATTGTTAGGAAGAAAAATGTAAATGATGGGTAGCAGGAACCTGTGACGCTTTTATGAAATCGTGTCCTTTCTTCAGAGTATCACCAATTTCTTCGCTGAGATCACTTGCTAGAAGTGCTTGAACAATAAAACCAGTATCCCACATTTGACTTCCAGAACTCTACAAATATCAATAAGCTAATTAATTAAGTGGAAGTTAACCAAAAGTGTGTATATATATGTTTATGAACGGCTGATTGTATGAGGGAATGGCAGATCTAGTTCTGCTCATCTTCGACCTAATGGGAACAAACAATTAATAGCTTAATATTGGTATATTCATCTTAATTAAACTTGAAATGCTAGCAAACCTGCATTGTTAGACCATCTTCAGCAACCCACAAGTAATCAGGGATCCTGGCTAGATGTTTTCTAAATGCATCCGAGTTTGGATCTTCTACCCAACAAGCAAGCATGCAAAGGGACTGTGTAATTAACTTTTATTAGTGATCGATCCTGAAATCCTGAAGCAAGCATACAGGGGGCTAGTTTTACTACCTTCTCCACACAACCGATGGTAATGTAGCGACTATTCTCATCTTCGTAATGAATGTGCTTCATCGTTCGTTTCAGAGCCCTTTCACGTATTAATGAACCAGGCCACCGTGTTAAAGGTGGCTCCATTACAAAGTGTAAGGAATCCCACATCAAATCCTGAACCCAGGGATGAGGGTGATAGAGGTCCTCCTGGAATACATATACATTAACATATGTTAATAATTTGGCCTCTTATTCCAGCAGTACTGCTGTTTGTACTTTGGTGATGCTAGAACTTTTGATCAAAAGCACAAATAAAAGACAGAATCTGATTTGGGGACAGATGCAAAGGCTTTAGTTCTCTATTGGGCAAATGCAGCTGGGAATAGAGTTCACATTAACTTTAGTAATTCTGTTCTAAATTGGGACAACTAGTTTCCGTAATTTTCTGTTGTTTTCCATTATAGCTACCGCTGGTAGGTATACATTATCTAATAAAATCTCTCTTCCAATAAAAAAAATAGAAAATAATACATATACATAGCTTACAGTTTGAAAATTCTCATATCGAATAAAAAAGAGTCATTGTAATTAGCATGTTTAATTCAAAGCTGAATCTCAACTAATGTTAATAACAAACCTTGGCACAAGCGTGGCGGCATTTGTTCCAGTTTATTTCCTTATTAGGTTGAATATGAAGTTCTTCTCTTAGAGATAAAATGAGATCCGTGATAGGACCAACGAACCGTTTCCCATATAAGTATGACATGGGCATGTATACCAATCGACAGAAAGACCACATGTTGCCTAGATATATAATACATCAATACTCTTGGTGAATCCATCATATAGTACTTGTTTCATAGTTAATGGCATGGTACTTACCAGGATGTAAAGGCACAATGGAAGGTAGAAGCCAAAATTCAGGTGGCATTGGATTGCACCCAGACCAATCATAAACTCCAAGTATCTGCCTCTCATGACAAAAAAGTAAATAGTGAAGTGACCAGTGACGGAGCCAAGGACTTTTAGTTGGGGGCACAATATATTATGTGAAGGGATCCCAATAGTGAAAGATGTATCGTGGTTTCGTGGTGGAAAATCAAAAATTTCAAGCATCTTTTTTGTTTTGCTACAAGTAGTGTCTACTGCATACCGAAACAATGTGGAAAACTGGGTTTTGAAAATCGGGTTTAGATCAATGCTTGGTTATCGAACTGTAAATCACCCATATATAAAGTTATCCTCCAAGCCAAGATTTCGATTTATTAATGATTTAAAGAACTAAAACTTTTTTTTTTAAGGTATTGTTTTTCCAATATGTATAAAATGGAGTAGTATGTACCGAAAGCCAAGTCTTTCCCCAAGATGGTACTAAAGTTACTCCTCCATGATCAAGAATCCATTTTCGTGCTCTTGCACATGCATCGTCTTTACCGCCAGTTGGTTCTTCCCCTAACATCCTCATACAAATGTAGTTGAGGGCAGTGCCGAACATGGTACTGTGACCCTCAATGTGAATTCCAAAACCTCCATCTTCATTCTGTAATATAATCATTGTTTTAATTTTTCTTATTAGCATCTTAATTAGCATGTGTTGTATGGTTCATGGGTACCAGTTTATCTGTAAATGTATGAACTTAGCAAGAAGAACGAGGTATGCACGTACTTGATGGCAGTACATGTATCTAAGAGCTTCTTCTATATGTTCGGATGATAAAACTGTATTCAAACTACCAGTAATTTTTAGTGCAAAAACCTGCAATAACAACTTATTAGAAGTTAGAACAATTATTAACCAAATCTGGTGCATGCAGAAGAAAGAATGCATTTGCAAACTCACAAGGGGTGGCATAAAAAATGTAGGGCCAGCATTTTCAGCACCCCAATGGCCGTCATCTAACTGGATCGCTGACAGGAATCGGACAGCTCTTCTTAAAGTGGTCGTCATTGCTTGAGAAGTGACATCTTCGTCGTCACTTATTTTTACTGCTGGTAAGCTTAAATCTATCTCGTCTTTGTTTTCTCTTAATCTCTGTAAATAATATAGACTAGTGTTGCAGCCCGTGCGTTCGCACGGGCCCGAGTCCTTAAGGTGGTAAGGTGGCCGTCTTCACTATCGAGGCCCATACATGTTTTGGGTGTATCGTAGTCTTTCCAAGAGATGAATTTGGAGAAATGTGAAATCCACATTGAAACCAATTTTTGTGAGCTGGACAACCTTCTCAGGTCTTGCATCATTCGTGTGTCTTGTCCCTTCTTCCTATCTGCATATTTGTTTGATTTACTTTTAGGATAGACAGACCATCCATGTGCCTTGTATTTTGCTGCATAATGATGGGTTCTCCAATATCTTTCTTTGGCTGCATAATGATGGGTTCACTGTTATGTACCTGATGAGTTCCGTAACTAAGCCACTGGTACACGATGCAAACCTAACTGGTGCATATTTGATTTATTGGCTGGACTATATTTGATTCTTATTTGATATGTAGTTGTATCATTACACCTACTATTGCTAAACCTAAGAGTGATAGAGAACATAGAAAATAAAGCATATACCAAGTTATATAAAATTGTACTGATCATGGATAAGGTAACATAGTGCATAAAATGTTATAATCAAAATATATTAAGTAATGGTCGGACATATTGCAGGGGCGAGGCTAGGATTTTAGTATAGAGGGGGCACACTTATGTTTGGGCCTATGGGGGCAACTTATGTTTGGGCATGTGGGGGCAATATCCAAAATAATCTTGAAAAAGGCCTATAAAACAATTACCCTACTATTGATTTTGGATTGATTTTGGTTTGGCAAGTGGGGGCAACAAAAACAACATCTTACGACATCAATCAAATCTTCAGAAACAACAACAACGATAAGAGAATTAGCAAATACATCAATAAAGAATCATTGCACAACGATAATATTCAACTGCATATAAATGTCAACAGGAATGAAGAAATCATTTGTACAATGATGATATATTCAACCACATATGAATGTAAGAAGTAACACAAATGTAGAAACCTAAAAAATATTTCATTTATGATTCTAATAAATGGCAACCCTATCAACTATTTTACCACGGAAGGGTAGGAGATCCCTACACAAAATTACTACCAATTCCAGATTCTAGATAAACCCGGTTGAAGAATTGATGGATCCACCACTTTAGATTCCTTAGGATAAGTCTGCTATTGATCTGATGCTATTTATCCATGTACATGTCAAGAGAACCACTCTTCAGCGGAGAATAAAACAGAAAGGTGTGATATCATATATTCAAGACCTGTTATTTTCCAAGAAACCCCATTAGAGGCAAATGAACAAAAAAAAAGGATTAACTTCATTGTTTAGTATATTACCTTATCAGTGCAAGAATGATTCAACAACAAAGATTCCTCTCTTTATCCTTAATTCCAAGGTCTTTTACAGGACATCGGGTCTTTTCACAACAAATTTGGAGGGCTAATTGAGAATACAGTTGATGTTAAGTCTAGTAGCACTGATGGTGGTGGTGGTAATGGAGGAAGAGGAATCATCCATGATTTCTCAGATAAGGCGAAAAAGTTGAAGATGACGAAGGAATAAAACAATAGAACAAAGAAAAAAATGTCGATAAAGATAGGTTGGGCAGAGTTTCCACATAACAATACCATTTTTTGGTATGCCAACACCTAAAAGGTTCAACTCAATATAGGATACGAATCGTACCTGCAAATAAGTTGAACAAAAAAAAATTAAGAACGAAATCAACGACGAAAAAGAATCTAGGCACAGAAGGAGAAGAAGAATAACAGAGACTGCGTCCGCAGAGAGGAGATTCAACAACCTAAAAAAGTCGATTTCTTCAAAACACCCTCGGTCTCGACGGGCCTATTTATCCGTCCGGCGAAATTCTTCCGGCCCAAAACCTCGAAATGTTCTGACTGGCTTTTAAAAATGTTGATTTTGTGCGTTTGCACGGGCCCGAGTCCCTACTGTATGCGGCACTCCTTGTTTGCCAAATGAGTCCAAACATGTTTTGGGTATTTCGTTCTTTTCCAGAGAAACGAATGTGGAGAGTTGAGAAATCAATCTAGATACAGGAAATCAGAGAAAATAATTCAAACTTCGTTGTTATTGCTCCAACTGGTTAAATCGAAGGTGTGTCGTGGCCGTGTTTCACACTATCGTATATGGCCCAAGTTCATACTCCGTTATTTCGAGATTCCTTTCTGTATTACACAGAGAAATGAATGTGAGACAGGAGATACAGAGATCGGATAAAAGAAATCAGTGATAATACACTTTAGTTTCATTAGACAGACCATCGCAGAGCAATCAATAGAGAGAAATCAGTTTTTTTTATAGTGCATAATTGCGGTTTCTTGAAGTTCATTGAAGTTCCATCTTTTTCTTAAGGGTTTGATTATTTTTGTCTCTCACTCGCTCCACCACTACCACCACCATATTTTTGTCTCTCACTCTCTCCACCACTACCACCACCATAATTTTGACTCTCACAAATGCTTTCCATCTCTCCATCATCACCACCACTTTCGTTAGCTCTTTGTGACTCTCTCTACTATCTGGATAAATTAACAAATTCATGAAAATTCGAGTTGCCTACTTGTTATGTCATAGTCTGTGGAGTCTCAGCTAACTTCTGCAGAACTTATTGAAAATATGAATGTTATACATGGGATTGCTTTATATTGATGTGGATCATCTGAAGAACTACATGAATATTGTCACATTCCATTTCATGAAATTACCTCCATATTAGCTATCCTTATTCTCAAACTTTTCTGTCCATGGTCCCTTGTATCATGGTAGGGAACTGTTGGAGCTCTCCATTCACCATCTTGTGATGGAGAGGGCCATATTATTATGAAGTCTTAATGCACCATATATATCCATTATTTCTAGTTCATTAATGAAATAGTACGTCAATAAAGTCCACAGACTTGCTCGCTCTGAAATACGTTCTTTCCATCCATTTTATTCCAAGAATGACCCACTTCTGAACATGAACCTGGTAAGTACTTTGGTTCCATATTACACAAATCTCGGAGGATCAGATCAAAACTTGAAGAAAAAATTTGGTACACATATTCTACTTAAGTGATCTCCTTGATGAAATTCAAAAAGGGCTAAAATGGCTAATTTTGTTCATTTTATCTTATGTGATGTGATAACATGGTTAGTGGTGTTATCAATCTATCTATCTAACTGTATATCTTATATCTACCTGAACTGAAAGTGCAACATGCAAGGTAAAAGAGTTATTGGACATTTTTGGATTGGGATTATACTCGTTACAATTCATTATCTAAATAGAGAAAAAACAATCATATATTTGCTAATGGTAGTATTGCTGGTGCCTTTCCCATATGTAGAACTCTAATTGGAGCCATGAATCATGACCCGATGATATATCATATATGACTAAATCTACGCCTATGTTGCACTACTTAATATAGAGCTAATATTGTCATTAGAAGCATGTAAGGTTTTAGGCCCACTTAAATTACAATGCCATATGTGGGAGTCAAACCCACAACTACATGGTGAAAACCAGGTGCTCTTCCATTTGAGCTAAGACAGCAAGTACCAACTTCAATCTGACTTACGACTTACATTAAATCTTACTGCAATAGGATTTCGTGTACGTCACGTATAATCTTACAGTGTTCTTTCACTATCGATCTCCTGGTTCAATATCTTTTTTTGCTTCTCAAGGAAAATTAATTACAATTAAAAGATTGGAGCCTACTTACCTTTTTGAAGAGTCCGGAACCTGATGGACCACTCTTTTAAGTGGGTTCCCATGTTTCTGTCAGTATAATCAGTTCTCTGTTGTGTAACGGATCAATGCACTAAACTTACAGGGATGAAAATGAATAACGAAGAATCGCATCTAATATTTGAATTACGGCTCATTCTTGAAAACAATATTACCCCAGAAATAATCAAGCGAATGTTCATCTCATACTCCCATGTATATCTAAATCAGAAGCGCATATTAGAAAACTAACCTTCAGATCTGACCATGAAGTAGAAGAAGGTAATCTGGGAATTAACATTTGTCAATCTACTGGTGCAAGCTCTTTCTGCAAAGAAAACACACAATTAAAAACGAAAAATAAATATCACAAATATACATCATTTACAAACGACTATTTTGATATGTCAAAAATCACCAACTAACCCTTAAAGTTGTATTCACTAAAAGAACAAACAATCTTTAAAGGTTAAATGTAACCTTTAAAGACCCAAGTAAAATATATGAAACCATGCAATAAATTACAGACAACAACATCCTACTTAGAGACAAATATGGATTATCAACTTCTAGTGCAGCAAAGTGGGTTGCAGATGATGACAAATTTTTAGTTCTGCCGAAAGTTGACTGCACTAACTCAAATACTGAGATATTATCTGTAAGTTTCATTTTTGTACATGCCAATATTGGTCATGGACCTTCGAATTACCTCTTGCGAAAAGGTCTGATACTCCTTGGAATCAAGTGAATTCAGAGAGCTCCAATGTTTCCCGAGCATGTTGCAAGAGAGAGATAATTATATAATAACACATGAGCCATTTGATGAATATACTTAATAATCTTGAATGGTAGTCAAACTGCATAGCTTAGATATTTAATCTGTAAGAAAAACTTTGGGCAGACTAACCAACATTCCTTCTACAACCCGTTATATATACATATACCACTGAAATGATAGTGTGGTCACCTCTGGATGCTTACTGAATCAGTCTCGAGTTTCCCAGTCTACACTTCAAACCTTTGGTCTGTCTGAGAACCCATTGTTCTCAGCTTTTAGGCACCTCAAGTTCCTCGCAACTTTTTATGATATTGAGCTTTTCCGAATTTTTTCTCTGCATAAAAAGATTAAAGTATATGCATATGAAGGCGTTGTTTAAAAAGTTTCGTATATATAGTTTCTTAAAAAGAATTATAGCACAGCCACTACTCACAGCAGAGGTTCATATCAATAAAATACTCACTGTTTATTTAGCTAAATGGCCAATTGTACTAAGCACTTCCTTTTCAAAACCAATGCCTTTCGGAAACAAAAAATCTTAAACCTAAAAGGGAAGTATGGTCATTGCCATTGAAAACACTTAGGATTTCCTCCACAAAAATTACCTATGATTTCTTCTACTACCACAGTCCTATCCGTCACCAGTACCAACCAACACCAATCCAAAATTAGGCAGATCAAAAACCAAAAAGTACCTAAGCCTCTTCATGTAATACCACTTGAAAACCAATACCATTTGGAAACTAAAGCAAGGGTTAAATATCCTATAATCAGAGATATCGAAATACGACACGTTGAAGTAAAATAACAAAACAAATGTGTGGAAACTTACATACATAAGAAGTCAGCTTTCGCAGGATGGATGCAACCTACATCTGCAGAGAAATGGAAACTGAGGAAGTCTGCGAGAAAAAAGAAATGTTTAGGCCTTTAATATTGCACGTTGGGAAAACATAATCTCCTAATGTAGTGTTTGGAAATCGAAAATAAGAAAGACTGATTCATCATTACTCATACTAATATATTAGCCAAGCGTGAATCGATGACAACAAACAAAAAAGAGAAACTAAACATTAACATAATTACTCACTCAGTTACAGTACCTGCATATATCTTGTTGCAGCAAACTCATAAACCTTTAACATTCAGCAATTTGGCCTTTGCACATCTCTGGATCTGCATACCTACATATGCATACATCAAAACTAACATTAATTCAAATACACTGCGCAAAACAAACACTTTCAGTATTGCTGAAACAACGGCAAGACCAAATTGCCAGACCTTAGAAAAAACCAATAATACACAGAAATTATTTAAGGCTGGAAATTTACTTTGTCTGGACAAACCCCGTTCGTACCGCAACAAAATGATAAAGAATTGGATAAAGAAGTGTCATGAAAACAAAATGAAAGAAGAAAAGAAAATATTGAGAAAGTTGCACTTCATATCTCAAAAATCTGGTTTTAGATGAAAAAACAGGGAAGCCGGTGCTATACCTTATCAATTTCATTCGACGGGGCATACCAATATAGGGCTTTTAGACTTTTATCAATTAGATATACCATAAATTGGATGAAAGAATAATATTAAAAAGCCTAACAGGCATATTGGTTCTCCAAAGCTTACCGTTAAGAAAGCTACACTTGAATCTCAATATGCTTATTGACTGCATAGAACCAATTACCAAATCCTCTCCTGATCATATCAGGCTGCATATGGACATGGCACATAATACCGTAAAGACCAAATATGTGTAATCATCCAAAAAGGCACTTGTTCGAAATAGGCCTCCGCGATCAGTACAAAATTCATGCAATGAAAAACGGCAAGGGATAACATGGATGTTTGGAGCATCGAAAAGCTGCGACGCCGATTAAGAAAAGTTAAAATTCACCACACTTTCAAAGTCGTAACTATGAGACCATGCAAATTTTCTTCCCTAAAAACCATAGTGGAAAATTTTGTTTTGCCACACCAATTTGCACACAACCTTAATCAACTGAAATGAGCATACCGTGGCAGAGAGGCACTTACCATGGCTTACTTCCTCAGTCGTGAATCCAACAGCAACTGAATGAACATTCTGCACATTAAATTTAGTTAGTGAGTTGGTTTGCGAACTATCATATGAGATTAGCAATGCTATAGCACATAAATGTATGGAATTAGTCAATTCATTACTGCAATGATTATCAGTATCACGACTGGGATTTGTGTACTAATAAAGAAACTATCCAATAACATTGGTACATATGACTTACCTAGGATTACGAATGACGACCTGTGATGAGACCACACGGTACGTTGATGCATTCTCAGCGGCGCACTGACCACCTGCGTATGTACTTCTGGACCCTGTGCCCTATAAGCATGTGAAGAACAATGTATAATGGATTATTTAAACAACAAATACTCTCCGCCTGTTTCTCAGGAATATAAGCCAGGACAACCAAAGCATCACTACGGGTTCAATTCTTGAAATGGAATAAATGTTGAAATGGAATAAATGGTTTGAAATTAAGTCACAGTATCGACCTGCTTGTATTGGAGAAGGCCACAACCATCTGTGTAAGCTTTCCCCCTTGTTGCAGCAATCTTCAAGAATCTACAAAACAAAAAAGGACATGAGTAACAAAACAGAGACCCAATTTAAGGGCATGTGGTCTGGATATTATTTTAAAGAATAAACCAATTGTTTTAGGAAATGACATTGTTGTTGGCATAGTTGGATTTTTAAGAGAATTAATTTTACCTATTGAATTATAACTGCCTTTTATGAAAGTACAAATGTTCTGCATCTATCAAACATAGATTTGTATGAGAGTATACTGTTCTCGTGAGAGTCATGAATCACCCATGCCTAATCTGAAAATTATTCATGTATTGCATTATACCTGTTTTGCTTGTTTGATAAATAGCTTTTGGTTGTCATAGCACTTGATGCTCTGTCAATAATTGTTCTTGATTTTAACAGTGGTCCAAACCCGGTAGAGCAAAGATGCACAATACTTCCACCCGTGTCCATGGGGTTCAACTATTGTTGGCAGGGGCACATATCGAATCCTAAATCCGACACAAATCAAAGAAAAATTATTATATAGAAAAACCATTATGTAACATGCATGTCTATCTCTTAGAAAGAATGATTTAGAAACTTGTGGCCGTATGAACGGAAACTGAACAGGGGACTCATTCTTTTACCATGAAATTCCTTCAAGCTCATACGGTTTCAATTAAAAGTGAAAATAGTTCAACAATTACAGTCTCAGCATGAACCTAATCTACATTCTAGGTTAATGAGGTAGACATAAATCAATAAGGGAATACAGAACCACCACTACCAAACCCCAAAACTACCACATATCCACCACCACTCGCACCACCGACCACGGAATAAAATTATCTTGCATGTATTTGTCACATTTATGGCATCTTATATCCGTCGGTCTACGCTCAGAACAGTATCTTTCCCCTGGTTGCATATTACAGAACCCTTGCTATGGTTATCAAAAAAGCTTTCCCTACCACTTTCTAAAAATTTCATGTGCTTCTACAATCATACCTTTCTGAAAAATGTATGAGCGTTGTAAGAATTCTCCCTATAATATGCACCATAAATATCTGGAAAAAAAAAAGATAAGTAAATAACGAAACTAATGGTGTAAAATTTGTCCATTAATGCATACAGAAGTAGGCTCAAAGAGCTAAGGTAGTGCAATCCTGGATAGGTCAGTGAGAGTTGATGCCCACCTTCCAATTGCCGCAAATGAGACTGCATTTCGTACCCATATAACCAACAGGCAACAATAATAGCAACATGCAACAATGATAGCTTCATGGGAAAGATAATCCCTCATCAGGTTATATAATGTCTGCAACCTAACTAATTCTTAGAGCATTACGCCAACGAACACTATATAAACTTTTTACGGGACAAAAATATTAAATGATGTAGAGAAAAAACTTAAGTAGAGCAAAAACTCAAACTCGATGAGAATAAGTGTACTAAGAACATCAGGGATAAGTTGAACATTCAAGTGTATAGGATGTATCGAGTTCGGAAAGTTTAAACATAACTCAAAATCCTCTCCAGACCCTCTCAAGCTTGCCAACGCCAAATGTAAGCTACCTATAATACTATCAGCAGCTCAAATAAGTCCGACAAATGCAAGCAATGATTTTATATTACTTTAGAATGAAAGACGTGAAATTAGAAATTAGAAAGCAGACAAATTGTAATTGTTCAGTGACATTGGACCCATATTTAGCGGTCCATTATCTGTGATCACAGTTGTGCTAACTTATATATTGGTGTTTAAGTAAGCAACAAATACCATTACAATCAAATGAGATAACATGAATCTAAACAATACCGGGAGTAGAGCAAAGACAATCAAATGGGGTAACATGAATTTAAGCAATACTGGGAGTAGAACAAAGACTTAACATCAATAATGGCATTGTTATTGTTCTTACCAGCCATTGATGAGATTTTCTCAAAGAAAGGTACATATAGATTGACACCGCAGCCAAAACGAACCACCAAAACGAAGATGAAGAATGTGGCCAAGGGGTTAAGAACATGAAGAATGAGATTGACTTTATCAAATAATTACACACTATAAAGCCAAGTATCACCAACTGATGGTGTACATCACAGAGCTAATGATGGTGTACACCAATCGACATACATTACAATAAACGATACACCTACTAAAATTTGGGTTTCCAGCTCAAGCCTGTGCAATCATGCCTGTGTACGGAACATAGTTAAACAGAGTATTGGACCATTGGTTGATACTTAATCATCCTAACTCTCCTTAAGGTACATAAATATTATTGGACCATTGGTGGTGAACTTATGTTTTTACTATCACTATCAATAGTGGAAAGGCACTTACACACAGAGCTAGCTTCTAGTATGCCTACATACAAAGCACAAACCCATTCAATAACAACAAACCTCGACAATCATACAATAATAAAAAAAAAGCACAAACCTATTGAAGCACACCAACAGAGCAAACCCC